>JAPXFY010004130.1:0-5000 GCA_030674185.1 Monoplex corrugatus | reverse complement strand
CCCCTGGGTCTACCTGGTGCTCTCTTTCCCTCCAGCTTTCCAGCTTTCCTGTTGTGACCAGGTGCTCTAATTCCCCTTTCCTCAAAAAACGGCCTATAAATGTTGCCTGTCTTGTCCTAATCTTCCTAATGAATGATCATCTTGTGTCTGCCTCCGTCAAGACTGTCTCGCTTGTTTTCATCTGATGAGTAAAGGATGTATTTTTTTAGTATATCTCTCAGTTAACATGTGTAGACCTACTAGTGTTGTGAACCATCTTTATAGAGGTGTGCAGAACCTTAACTATTCCCTTTAATGATCCCGTATGACGAGGATTTATAGAAATAAATGGGAAAATGTCCAGTATGCACAACTCTCAGCGCTTAGATTTGATTTTATCAAGATTTTGCGCTATATAAATATTGTAATTATAAATTATTATTATTATTATTATAATTAACTCTGAAAAAAAGTCCTTGCTATGGATGTTTTCCCTTCATCAGTCAGAGCTGTATTAGTCCTTGGTGTCGTTTGTGTCACGAAAGAGGAAGCCTGCTGAATGGGCAACAGCAAGTTCTTCATAACAACTATACCATTACATACTGAAGGATCACACTTAGAAAATACCTTATCTGTCCTGTGACGGAGCCATCAGGCAGATAAGTGCCGCTTAATCCTTAGTCCAACATTTATAGGACATTTTATGAGGAAAAGGGAATCAGATCACCTGGTCACAACAGGAAAGCTGGAGGGAAAAAGAACACCAGGTAGACCCAGGGAGAAAATATTGGACGGACTTGCAGGGTGGCTGAGGACAGAGAGGGTGGGAGATGTATTTTCAGCAACAGGGGATAGATTCGTGTGGAGGGCCATGATCGCCAACGTCATGCGGCTGGGCACATGATGATGATGATGATGATGAATCCTCAGCCCTCGTGTGCTGGGAGAGTAGACGTTTTGGCAATGAGCAGCAGAAAAGTTGGCTCGTTTGTTGTCCATCTGAATGCTTCCATCACTGTGTGGCCGTCAAGTGTTTCATACACCCTGTCCCCTTCCCTGTTTTAAAACCTTGCCAGCGTGTAGCGTTTTGTGCAGGCTAAGAGTCTGCCTGATAACTGTTGGCAGATCTGATGGAGCGCATATGGAATTTTCTGAATGTAACGAATCCCACTTAAGCAAACTCCTGACTCTGTAAACTCCCTCACACTGAGGTTGTGATGGGATTCAGTCTGGGAATTTGGTATGAGGTGACATGGAAATCGTGGTTGAGAGTAGTACCCCTGAAAAAAAAAGGCAATGCGAAGACGTGATAGCGAGAAAATCAAGATGTTCTATCCCAAACTGGAATACGTAAAACGTTCATAGTACGTCGGTACAGAATGTGTAACCCTGCTTTCCGCTTTCGTTCCCTACAGAAAAATACATGTACACTTGATACACTCTCCACCGTGGTCATAAATAGTATGCCCAACAACATCATCATCATCAGGTGCCCTGCCGAGTGGCGTTGGCGTCCATGGACTTCCAACCATCTCTATCTCTCGTTGCCCCTAGCATCTCCCCCACGCTCCTCATCCCCAGTCACTCTGCAAGTCCGTCCAGCATTCTCTCCCTGGGTCTACCTGGTGCTCTCTTTCCCTCCAGCTTTGCCGTTGTGACCAGGTGCTCCAAATCCCCCTTCCTCATAATATGGCCTATAAATGTTGCCTGTCTTTTTCTAATCTTCCTTATGAGTGATCTACTTGTGTCTGCCTCCATCAAGACTGTCTCGTTTGTTTTCTTTGCATAGTATGCCCACTTTGAGGAAATTCTGTGCTAGAAATGTTCTGTGTTTTCTGACGTTCCCTTTGTTTCGGCATGGCTCTTTGGCTTTCTGTCTATTGATCTTTTCTCACTTTCTGCCTTGCTGATCCATTCACCTCTTACGTACTTTATGTTAGGGCTGATAATTGTAGGGTTGATAATTGGGTTGACACACTGATTGCATATTTAGCTGTAAGAAAATGTGAACAGTTTAATGGCAATTTTAGATACTATATAGGCCACTTTTTATGTATGTACATGTATTTGTGCACTTAGTTATCTTTATGGAGAAGACGGGCTTCCACGAGCATCGAATTTATCTTATTGCAGCCCTGTACAACGACCTAAAGGCAACAGTTAGATGGAACAGCTAAAACTGCAAATATTTTAGAATCAAGAAGGGAACACGCCAGGGATGTTTGCTCTCACCTCATCATTTCAACATATACACAGAAAGGTCTGTGAGAAAAGCAGATATTGAAGACATGGGAATCAAAACTGGCGGTCGAAAAACCACAAATCTACGTTATGATACTGCACTGATGTCGGACAATATCACCAGCATGAGAAGAATTCTGTACAGAACAGACGCAGCGGGCAAGAAGGCAGGTCTAAATGTAAATGCCAAGAAGACACAAGTAATGCATACGGAAGGAGAAGAAGGTCAAACACACTGAGATATTTAAATCAACATGAAGAACATTAGACAATGTGAGTGATTTTAGATAGGTGGTTGACAATGCAGGATGCTGGTGGACAGGGTGCAGGAGTATAAGACAATGTGAGTGATTTTAGATAGGTGGTTGACAATGCAGGATGCTGGTGGACAGGGTGCAGGAGTATAAGACAATGTGAGTGATTTTAGATAGGTGGTTGACAATGCAGGATGCTGGTGGACAGGGTGCAGGAGTATAAGACAATGTGAGTGATTTTAGATAGGTGGTTGACAATGCAGGATGCTGGTGGACAGGGTGCAGGAGTATAAGACAATGTGAGTGATTTTAGATAGGTGGTTGACAATGCAGGATGCTGGTGGACAGGGTGCAGGAGTATAAGACAATGTGAGTGATTTTAGATAGGTGGTTGACAATGCAGGATGCTGGTGGACAGGGTGCAGGAGTATAAGACAATGTGAGTGATTTTAGATAGGTGGTTGACAATGCAGGATGCTGGTGGACAGGGTGCAGGAGTAAAAGACAATGTGAGTGATTTTAGATAGGTGGTTGAGAATGCAGGATGCTAGTGGACAGGGTGCAGGAGTATAAGACGATGTGAGTGATTTTAGATAGGTGATTGACAATGCAGGATGCTGGTGGACAGGGTGCAGGAGTATAAGACGATGTGAGTGATTTTAGATAGGTGGTTGAGAATGCAGGATGCTGGTGGACAGGGTGCAGGAGTATAAGACAATGTCAGTGATTTTAGATAGGTGGTTGACAATGCAGGATGCTAGTGGACAGGGTGCAGGAGTATAAGACGATGTGAGTGATTTTAGATAGGTGGTTGACAATGCAGGATGCTGGTGGACAGGGTGCAGGAGTATAAGACGATGTGAGTGATTTTAGATAGGTGGTTGAGAATGCAGTATGCTGGTGGACAGGGTGCAGGAGTATAAGACAATGTCAGTGATTTTAGATAGGCGGTTGACAATGCAGGATGCTGGTGGACAGGGTGCAGGAGTATAAGACGATGTGAGTGATTTTAGATAGGTGGTTGAGAATGCAGGATGCTGGTGGACAGGGTGCAGGAGTATAAGACGATGTGAGTGATTTTAGATAGGTGGTTGAGAATGCAGGATGCTGGTGGACAGGGTGCAGGAGTATAAGACAATGTAAATGATTTTAGATAGGTGGTTGACAATGCAGGATGCTGGTGGACAGGGTGCAGGAGTATAAGACAATGTGAGTGATTTTAGATAGGTGGTTGACAATGCAGGATGCTGGTGGACAGGGTGCGGGAATCAAGGGGTTAATTCACCTCAGGCATGGAAGCGGTACAGGAAAGCAAAAACCGAGGTCACTTTGAGACCAGGACATGAAAGGTCACAGAATCTGGAACATTTATCACGTTGCTATAATCATTGATTGGTTTCATGTTAATGAGGGATGATAATCATGATGCTGTAGAGTTCCATCTAGGATCGAGACTGCACGACAGGGCATGTACTCTACGCTTAGTATTACGCTATAAACCTGGCGTCAACCAGGCCCGAAGGTTACAGACACCTGCACTGTTGGTCAGGCAGTTTGAGAATCGATTGTATAGTCCCAATCGTTAATGCAGCGTAGTTTCAGTTTCAGTTTCTCAAGACGACGTCTCCGCGCTCGGAACGAATTCCATATGCACTAACTTCACGGGTGCCATGAATACAGTACAGGGGTAGAGAGAGACTTCAGGCTTCAGACTTCAGACTTCAGACTTCAGCTGGTTTATTCATATAGGCCACATACCCTTAGAAGGGGCATGCACATAATTACGCATTCTCACAATCATATAAACATTAACTAGGCAGTAACAATATTTCTAATTGCAAATGTTTTATACAAGTGCATAACAAATAAGTGGGGGAAAAAAACAACATAAAATACAGACATTCTATTCATATTCGAACCTTGCGTCTCTTGGAAAGAATTAATTCTAAAAGAGACTCAAGAAATTGCTGTCTCTGTAACTGTAAGCGCTTTATATAGAATTAAGGCTGAATTTCGAACAACGTTAATAGTAGTTGATGATATCAGTAAAGTGAATTTACATGCGGAGGGTTCTGTACAATATTTTGAGCGTATGTATTTGGGTTGGGGGGGGAGAGAGAGAGAAAGAGAAAGAGAGAGAGAGAGAGAAAGAGAGAGAGAGAGAAAGAGAGAGAGAAAGAGAGAGCGAGAGACAGAGACAGAGACAGAGACAGAGACAGAGAGAGGGGAGGGTGAGGGAGGGGGAGATGGGTCCCTTGAGTAATTGGAAAACGATCTACTGAAAAGAGGAATTGGGTGCGGGGGAGGCAAGAGAAAGTGATTGAAAAACAATGTGAACCGGTCTTTAGAATTTATGTTGTTTTCGTTCTCAACATACGTGCTATGACGTCATTAGTTAACCCTTCCACTCCATTCCCATCCCTCCTACACACACACACACACACACACACACACATACACACACAAAAGCACACATACACACACAAAAGCACACATACACACACAAAAGCACACATACACACACAA
>JAPXFY010004129.1:10000-19091 GCA_030674185.1 Monoplex corrugatus | reverse complement strand
AGGTAGAAAGAAACTCTAGGGAGAGCTAGACAACAGAAGGTCTTCAGAGAAGTAACCCCCTTTAGACAAGTGTTTCGGCCCTGAATTCCTTACACTCTCGGGGGCCGGGCCACATCCAGGTCATGACTCCTGGATGCCCTTCTGCTGTTGTCTATTTTTTATTTATTTTTTTTTTCCCACGCCGGGGATCGAACCTGGGCGATTCTGCGCTTCAGAACTGCGGTACGCGGTTTTACCAATGTGCTAACGGGGCACACATCATCTGTAGGGAATTTAATCCTTATGAAGTTCACTTTTTTGGTTCCTCCTTGCCCAGATCCAGCTTGAGCTCCTTTCTGCTGCCTCTGCCATCGCTTTAAGGGCTCTAGTCCTTCTTCCCAGAAATGGCGAGTTGTTTCATGAGATCATAAGCGGAGGTGCCCACAAACCCTCTTGCCCCGACCTCTATGGCGAAGATTTTGACCCGCAGACCTGCTTTCTTCAGGGTGCTGGCAAGACCGGCGTATTTTTCGGTCTTGTAGATATGTGCTTCTTCCATTCTGCTTTCGTATGGCACAGTGAGTTCTATCAGAATCACTTGTTTCGAGGAGTCAGAGTGGAGAGCGATGTCTGGTCTCATGCCTGTCTTGCTGATGACATCTGGGTAATTTCTCCACTCTGGGAGGTCTGCAGTACACTCCCAGTCGACTGCTCCATCCAGAAGACCCTTTGGCAATGTGCTGGTTGTCATAGCCCTTTCGGGCCAGACCTGTTTCCCTCCTGCTTTGTAGAACGTTGTCATAGCAATTGGTGCGTTTGGGGTCATGGTTTTTTCGCTAACCACATCTGTGATCACTTTCAGAACTTGGTTGTGCCTCCATGTATACCTTCCTTGGGCTAGCGCTACTTTGCAAGAGCTTAGGACATGTTCCACTGTTTGTTTCTTCTGACAGAGCGGACATGCTGGGTCGTCTGCTTTCCCCCATTTCACTAAGTTTGCATTCGAGGGAGCAGGTCATATACAGATCTGAGGAGGAAGCTTATCCTTAGAGGAGCCATGTGCCACATATCGTTCCAGCTGAGACTTCTTTGGAGTGCACTGTCCCATGTTGTCCATTGCCCCTGTTGACCTTGCTGGACTGCCTTCTGCACTCTTTTGACATCTTCTTCTTCCTTCAACTCCTGTATGATCATGTCTCTTTTTTCCTTCCCTTTGGCTTTGGACCACCACTGCATTTTTGTTGCTCCCAGTCCCTGTCTGTTGGTTTGCGTGTGTCCAATTATTTCTTTGACGCTGAGGTTTCTCTTGGCATTGTTTACAGCCTCTTGGACTTTCCACTTTCTGCCAGTTCTCAGCTTTGGATGAACTGCTCTCACGATATTGTCCTCCGATTCCTCCAGCATGCTCAACAGTCTTGCTTTTCCAACTTTGTATTCCTCCACTATGGATTTCAGAGGTAGCTTCAGCATTGCTTGACGACAGTAGAATGCAACATCAGTGAGACCAGGTGGGACACCGAGCCATTTTCTTGTGTATTTGTTGATTTTGGCTTCCATTGCTTCGACTGTGCTGGTGCAAATGTCATAGATTAGCAGTGGCCACAGCAGCTTTGGTATCAGCATGAACTGTAGACACCAGACTTTGTATTTGCCTGGCAGTCCGCAGTTATCTATTTTCTTCAGGCCTTCTTCTGCTGTTTGCTTGGTTTCACATCCCCTTTGTGTTCTTTCAGGGAGTCATCATACCATCTTCCGAGACTTTTTACTGGCTCTTCTGTGACAGTGGGGATGGCTTGGTTGGCTACCATGAATTTGACTGAATCTGCCACTTTTCCTTTTCGCAGTGAGAGACTTCGGGATTTCTTAGGTTTGAACCTCATTCTTGAAGAGGCCACCAGCTCATCCAGCTGCTTTAAGATTTGGTGTGTCTCTTCCTCATCCGTGGACAAGACTGTTGTGTCATCCATGAAAGCTTTCAGAGGAGGCATCTGGTATCCATCTCCCAGATTCACTGGACCTGAACCTCTTCATTGCAGCTTTCAAGATGACTTCCATTGCCAACACGAACAGTATGGGAGAGATTGCACAGCCCATTGCAATGCCCACCTCTAGGTCTATCCAGTCCGTGGTGTATTCTTTGGTAGAGAACCGCATTGAGAACCCTTGGAAATATTTCCTCAGCATTGTTCGGATGTTTTCTGGGATGTGATACATTTGAAGAGCCAGCTGGATCATATCGTGTGGAACTGATCCATATGCATTCGCCAGATCAAGCCAAACTACGTCAATGTCTCTCTTCTCTGTTCTTGCTTTTTGGATGGCATCCCAAATCAACGTGGCATGTTCCAAGCATCCAGGCATTCCTGGTATGCCTCCCTTTTGGACTGACATATCCAGATACTTGTTTTCAGTCAGGTATTTTGTCAATCTTGCTGCCATAACAGAGAAGAAGATTTTCCCCTCGACGTTCAGAAGTGATATTGGCCTGAACTGATTGATGCTGCTGGAGTTCTGCTCCTTCGGAATGTACACTCCTTCAGCTCTCATCCATTGGTCGCTGATCTTCTGGTTCCTCCATGCTGATCGAATCATCTTGTGGAGCCACTCGAGCACTTTTGGGCATTTCTTGTAGAGCAGGTATGGTATTCCGTTTGGTCCAGGTGCTGACTTGGCTCTGGCTTTCTTTACTACGTTCTTCACTTCATCCAGTGTTGGTGGTTTGTTATTGAATTTTCCTTCTGGCACTGCAGGCCAAACCAGATTCTGGATTTCAAGTGGTGCCTCGCGCTGAGAATCGGAATATGTTTCCCTGAGATGCTGCTCTAGGGTTTCCTTGCCCACTGTGAGAGTCCCTGATTTGGGTTGTTCAAACAGCTTTCTTGCAAAGTCAAAGGGATCTTTGAAGAAACGATCTTGAGTCTTCTTCTTTTTGCTCTTTCTTCGCCTTGCTGATTCCACTTTGCTGAGAGCATTATGTTTGGCCTTCAGATCTTTCCAGAGTTCCAGGAGCCCTTGCTTCTCGAATTCTGAGGCAGTTTTCATTCGCTTTTTAAGCTTCCTTTTCTCCCTCCGGATGCTCTCCATCTGTTGCTGTCTTCTGGATTTCTGGGAGGCGTTTTTGTCTTTGGCTGCTTCACTCCATAAGTGTCCCTGCAGATAGAGTATATGATGTCTCCGTATGTGTCAAGTTTGTGTTCCAGCGTACTGTTCCCTATTAGCGCATTCAGCTTAAGGACAAGTTCCTCATCTAATTTCTCCCATTGTTCTTTTGCACCGGCAGGCGGCAAATTGAGTTTTCCACGTTTGGCGTTAAGAGCTTGTGCAAAATCCGCATCAGAACCGTCAGCGTGGATGTCCTTGGCACTATGGTTTAATTCCTGGCCTTGGTCATCCAACGTCTCACCTGCTATCGCAGTGCGCTGCTGCTGGTTCGTATGTGTCTTCAAACAGCCCATTTTTGTCCTGTGGATCTTCATGCCGCGTTTGGTGGTGAATCTCCTTCCACACGCACACGGAAATTCCAACTGGTCATCAATCATGGTCCGTTGTGCGTTTCCAGTCGTGATGGAGTCAGTGCCGATGGATTCATCATTCTCTCCCCCTTTCGGTGAATCCTGGGAGCATCTTTCATTTGGAAAACTCGTGGCATGTTATCAAAGGCAAGGTGGGAAGCCAACCCACAAAGCCCGCAGATCTAGTCTTTCCCAGTGTCCTTCGGTCTTTCCCGAATGTCCTCCGAACTATTCCCGGAAGTCAATGGACTGACCATGTGCAGGTAGAAAGAAACTCTAGGGAGAGCTAGACAACAGAAGGTCTTCAGAGAAGTAACCCCCTTTAGACAAGTGTTTCGGCCCTGAATTCCTTACACTCTCGGGGGGCCGGGCCACATCCAGGTCATGACTCCTGGATGCCCTTCTGCTGTTGTCTATTTTTTTTATTTTTTTATTTTTTTTCCCACGCCGGGGATCGAACCTGGGCGATTCTGCGCTTCAGAACTGCGGTACGCGGTTTTACCAATGTGCTAACGGGGCACACATCATCTGTAGGGAATTTAATCCTTATGAAGTTCACTTTTTTGGTTCCTCCTTGCCCAGATCCAGCTTGAGCTCCCTTCTGCTGCCTCTGCCATCGCTTTAAGGGCTCTAGTCCTCTTCTTCCCAGAAATGGCGAGTTGTTTCATGAGATCATAAGCGGAGGTGCCCACAAACCCTCTTGCCCCGACCTCTATGGCGAAGATTTTGACCCGCAGACCTGCTTTCTTCAGGGTGCTGGCAAGACCGGCGTATTTTTCGGTCTTGTAACTAATAGTGCGTTTGAAATAATGGATCCGAGCATAAGCAGCTCAGATGTCATGTTTTCACAAGGCTCAAACTTGGAGACGGTCCGATCACAGTTCATGCCGATGTGACAGTTGTGTATAGATACAAACGTGTCTTGTGTCTTTAACGGGAACCACCGTCACTAGCAGGAGCAAAACGTTTAACTGAGTAACTCTGACTTCAGACTAATTAGCTTTTATTTTAGAAGTTAGTGGCACGGGTTTTTTGTTTGTTTGTTTGTTTTGTTGTTGTTGTTTTTTTTATGTATCAAAATGACGTAAACGCGACAAAACAGATATAAAAATAGCTAAAAGTTTATAAAAGTAAAAAGCTCAGTCGAGACTTCCAACATAAAATAAGCACTCCCTATTTACGGAGTTTTATCGGGAGACAAGACAGTCCCACTCCAGCAACTCAAGGCGCTAAGCTCCGCCCCTTCAGGGGATTCTAACAAAGTACGGTACACAAGACGCCAGCTCGCTGTGGGGATCTCTCCTTATTTCTGTACGCGCGTTTCGGTTTGTCACCCGTTGGCAACGGGAACCCGTTAACCCTTTGACCCCTGCACCCTATCCACCAGCATCCTGCATTGTCAACTATGCTAGCAAAGCAAAAATTTAACCCTTTGACTCCATCACCCTATCCATCAGCTTCCTGCAGAAAGCTGATGGATAGGGTGAGGAAGTCAAAGAGTTAAGTTTTTGCAGTTATAGGACAGGGTGCAGGAGTCTAAGGGTTAACGAAACAATGTGTGTGTCATGTGCATCTTGAGTAAGTTTGTCCTTGTCTTTAATAAAACAGAAAAGTGACAGAACACATCTTCATCAAACCGTAACTCTTGCTTGGAACCAGTTGGAAAGTCCCACTTGAGGCCCGTACAGCGTTCACTGTTTGCATAGATTGCTTTTTATGTTACTGAGCATAGTTTTATATGACTCTTTGCTTTTATGTTACTGAGCATAGTTTCATATGACTCTTTGCTTTTATATCACTGAGCATAGTTTTATATGACTCTTTGCTTTTATATTACTGAACATAGTTTTATATGACTCTTTGCTTTTATATTACTGAGCATAGTTTTATATGACTCTTTGCTTTTATATTACTGAGCATAGTTTCATATCACTCTTTGCTTTTATATTACTGAGCATAGTTTTATATCACTCTAAGCCCCTCCAAAGTTTCATTCTGTTCACGGTCAAAAAAGGCTTTTCCTGATTCTGTTTCACATGCTCTTTCATCATGGTCCTAGTAAGTTGTTCTAAACTGTTAACGTATATTATGCCGATCTAGTTGAGAAATAGATATATTCTACGGATTTGCTTGTTACCTTTCTTGTCCCAGATGGGCATCACAATGTTTTTCCTTAGTCATTTGCCATCAGGAAAATAATGATTCCAGTATTCTTGGAGACTACTAGAGCTTTATGTGTGATACCACTCACTCTGGTGGTCTTGTTTTATGGATTTGTTTGTTTGTTTGTTTGTTTGTTTGTTTGTTTGTTTGTTTGTTTGTTTGTTTGTTTGTTTGGGTTTTTTTTTGTGTTTTTGTTTTTTTGGTGCTCTTGTGATTTCTTTTTAAATCATATTTATTTAGTTCTTGTTGTTTGGTGTCTTATAGTAAACTGGGGCATGATTCTGTTTCGACCAGTGGGTTCAAAAGACCTTTCAAGAACATTTCCCATCTAGGCGTGATTTTGTTCTCATCAGACAGGGGTTTTCCTCTTGTCATTGACGACTGAGGTAGGGTTAAAAGGTTCATCCTCTGGCCGTGTGGTTTTACGTTCTTGTACAACTCTGTTGGTGATCCATTTCTTTCCCTCCTTTCTTTTCTTTCTTTTCTTTTTTCTCTCCTCCCCCCCCCCCCCCCCCCCCCCCCCCCCGCTTTGCTTTTTACTCCTTCACCCTCTGTTTTAAAAATAGAGGGACTATTTCAATATTGACCGGAGGTGTGTATATATGGCACTGTGTGTGCGTGCATGCATGTGTGTGTGTCTCTCTCTATGTGTGTGTGTGTGTGTGTGTGTGTGTGTGTGTGTGTGTGTGTCTGTCTGTCTGTCTGTCTGTCTGTCTCTCCATTACAAAAATGTGTGAACATGATTTGTTCAGCTCTTTATGGATGGATCTGACTACATTTTGGTCAAAGATGTGGACTATTTAGGTCTCATGAATTTATAAATTTATACGTTTATATGATAATGCTCCAAGGTCAAAGTCACAAGAACCAAAAAAGTTGTTGTTTTTCTTTAACTCAGGACTTTTTAGAGAAAATCGGTCAACAGCATTTTCTCAGGAACTGATGATGATATCTAAAACCTGTTTACACCAATGTGATAGTCTAGATAGTCGTCGATGCATAACAAGATGTATTTCAACTGAAACACTTTAAAATTACGCTGACTTAAGAGATACAAAATCTGGATTTTGTTTTTGTTTTTGTAATAGTCTTTTCTTTTTATAAAAAGTGAGATTGTTAGAATGGCTTTACCATCTTGTTTTCCTTTCTGCACTTGCTTTGTGTTTTGTTACTGTTGTTGATACTTCTTTACTCATTCATTCACCCATTCTTTTTTTTCCCCCCACAAGCTGACAAAAAATGTAAACGCAAATCAGAAACAGAAAAAAAAAAATTAATTATGTACAAATTAACATATGTTGCGTTTTCAACGGAAGATAAAATCAAGCGAAAGAGTGAAGCAATTTGTAGAGGAACTGTTATGCAAAGAATGTGCTTCAGGCATGTTAGCACAATACAAGTGTTCTTGCTGAAATCAGGCCAGCTGTCGAGAACGTTAGGGTGGGGATCATGGGACGTCAGCCTGTCAGTGTCGCATGTAAATGATATGACGTGATTACGCAACGTCTGACAGTGACGACTTTATTACGAAGTTTTGTTCTGTGCTTTGTCAGTTTTAATCCCACCTAAAAAAAAAAAACATCTCTCTCTCTCTCTCTCTCTCTCTCTCTCTCTCTCTCTCTCTCTCTCTCTCCTCTCTCTCTCTCCCTCTCTCTCTCTCACACACACACACACACACACACACACACACACATACACACACACACACACACACACACACACACACACACACACACACACACACACACACACACACACACACACACACACACACACACACACACACACACACATACACTTTCACAGACCGTCTAATATCACTTATATGAAAAGACGTTAAATCAAGCAACGAACGAACTTTCACAGACATACATACATATATGCACACACACAAGTAGTTTAGTAACGGCAGAGATAAGTTGGCTTATGTGGTAGACTGTTGGAAAAATTTAGTTTATTCCTTTCCTCTCTCTTTCTCTCTCTCTCTCTCTCTCTCTCTCTCTCTCTCTCTCTCTCTCTCTCTCTCTCTCTCTCTCTCTCTCTCTCTCTCTCTCTCTCTAAAACACGAAAAATGGTTCTATGGAATTAACGAGGTTAAAGTTGTTAATTCTTATAAATACTTAGGAATGATATTTTCGACAAAATTAAGTTTAGATTATGCATGGGGAGAATCTTGTAATAAAGGGGAAAAGGGTGTTATTTAAATTCTAAAATCCTTACGGAAGCTCAATTCTATTGATTGTAATTTATATTGGAAAATGTTTGATACACAGATAGAACCTTTACTTACACATGCAGCTGAACTATGGGGTCTTACTGTAAATCCACATATGGAAAAAGTGCATACATATGCTATAAAACGTTTTTTGGCTGTACCAATTCACTCTTCTAATACTGTTTTATATGGAGAAACTGGAAGATATCCTTTATACATTAGAACCTTTGTGAAGAGTATTAAATACTGGTTGAAATTGTTATATGTAAACAGGCATATGAAATGATGGTTACTCAAATGGAAATAGGAAAACAGAACTGGGCCTATCAGGTAAAAAAGGCTTTATCAGAACTTGGGTTTGGAATCGTGTGGTTGTCCCAGGGAGTAGGAAATGAGTGTCAGTTTATTAATGAATTTAAAGACAGGCTTATTTGTTCGTTTAAACAAAATTGGCACTCAGATATGGAAAACAAAGAAAAATATAGTTGGTTCTTCTCATTTAAAGATGTTTTTCAAACCGAAAAATATCTCAGTGTTGTTACGGATAAATGGCAAAGAACTAATTACGCAAGATTTAGATTAAGAACACTTGGTTTCAATGCAAATATAAATTGGTTTCAACCTGGGACGTCCACAGTATATCCTTGCCCCTTATGTAGAAACAATGTCGATAATGAAAAACACTTTTTATTCCAATGCCAAATTTTTGACACAATACGTGGAAAATGCAAAGTTTTTGAATCCGACATGGCCAAAAGACAAGATGTTGTATCTATTTTGTCGTCTGATGACGAAGTCATAATCAAATCAGTGGCACTCTACATTGCGGAAGCACAAAAAATAAGACATAAACACTTACAAGCCCGACAATAGTGCTAGACAATATCATACTGGGATTAATTTAATCTCTTTTGTCTGATGTGGGCTATATCACGTTAACTCCAAAAGAAGCCGCTTTATTATAGACTCTGTTTTGTAAAGAGCTGTTTTCATTTGCTTTATTTTGCTTTGTTTGCCGATAATTTAAGAGTAGTTAATAATATGAAAATAATGGTATATTTGTAGAATATGTTAGAAGTGGATATTGAAAGGGTATATAGACACTTAAGGGTCTACTATACATGTTAACAAAAACAAAAAAAACAAAAAAACAAACAAACCAAAAAACAAATAAATAAAAGGCATAGTGACGTCCCTTGTTAACAGAGTATTTTGGGGCAGT
>JAPXFY010004129.1:0-5000 GCA_030674185.1 Monoplex corrugatus | reverse complement strand
GGTCGCAAACCTTTTGGGACCCCCGGCCCTGCCACCAACACCCGCTTGTAACCCGTTAGAAAACAAAAACTAAACCCCCTTTTCCCCATTTCATCCTTTTCCACCAGCTTCCTGCCCCCTTTTCCTGTATGAATTTGGGGGGATTGGGTTAGGGATTTTAAAAAGGGGGTTTTAATTTTTTTTAGGGTGGGTTGGGTGCAGGAGGTTAAAAGGGGTGTTAAAACATGTCTTTTTGGGTTTGGGGATTTTTCCCAAAAAAAATGTTTTTTTTTGGGAAGGATACAGTTTTTCCAGCACATCTACCTTGACAAGAAAAAACAAAAATTTGTTTTTTTAGTCATTGGGTTTTTTTTTATTTTATTGTTTTTTGTTTTTTTTTTTTTAATTTTTTTATATTTGAAATCTTGAAGTTCATATTTCCGCCTTTTTTGGGGGTTTTGGAAAAAATTTTATGTTTTTTTTAAATTTTTATATAAACACAATTTTACTCAGTACATAGTGACTAAAATTTTAAAAATTTTTTTTTCATAATGGCATATTTTTTAACATGCAAATTTTTGTTTTTTTTGCTTTTGATAATGATAGCATTCTAATACAACCTTTTTTTTTAAACCAAAACCCAAACCCCCAAACACAACATTTTCTATCGTCTGCTAAAAATAACTTTGAATTTTTCCCTATTTAAATTTTTGTTTTTTGTGTTCCTTTTAAAAAAAAACCCTTTAATTTGACATTTTCGAAAAAGGGAAAAAAACAAAACCCAGAATATTTGCAAAATAACAAAAAATTTGAAAAAATTTGGGAAAAAATTTTCCCTCCGTTCACAATTCCTTCATAAAAAGCCAGCCGACAGTTTCCTTCACAAGGAAAAAAAGAATTTATTTAAAAGTAAAATGTTTTGATCCATCAACAGATTCTAGACGGGCAAAAATTTGTCAAATGATGTAAAAGTGAATTTAAAATCAAAGCGTCAAAAACTTTTTCCCCAAATTTCACAATAACAATCAGACGTTTATTAAAATTAAGCAAGTTGCCCCGGGGATGTCACAAGTGATGCAAATTTTTAAGTATTATTTGGGATTAAACCCGTTTTTGGGTCCCTTTTTTGGGGTTTACGGGGGTAAAATCTCGTCTTTTTTAAAAACCCAAAAATTTTTTTTACCAAATTATGATGGGGGAAAAAGGGGATTTCTGGCATTTTTACTCAGAAGAAGCTTTTTTGCCCTACACCCCAAAAACGAAACCCCCCGGGCGGGTTTTTCAATTCATTTTTTTTTTTTTTTGTTCTTTTTTTACTCTTGCCTATTCACCAGTTCACTTTGTTTTCTTCTCTTTCAGGTTCCACTTTATTCCCAGCTTTTCTTTTTTTTTATGTTTCTTTTTTTTCACTTCTTTTTTTCTTTTCTTTTTTAAAATTTTTTTTTTTTGTTTTATTTTTTATCTCCCCTATCCACGTTTCAGTTTTTTCCGTTCTCTTTTTTTTTTCCCATCCACCAGCTTTAAGTTTGGGTTTTTTTTTTTTGGGGGGTTTTTTTTTTTTTTTTTGGTTCTTTTACATCTCACCCCATCCCCCAGCTTCATTTTTTTCGTTCCCTTTTACTCTCACCCATTCCCCCCAACTTCACTGTTTTTTGTGCTCTTTCATTTCTACCCCATCCACCAGCTTACCCTTTTAACTCCCTTTACCTTTCTCCCGAAGCTGATGGAAGGGCGGTGTGTGAAAAAATTTGAAAAAATGGCGGATAGGACGGGGAAAATGAAGATTGACCGAAGTGGTAGATCGGATAGGGGGTGAAAATTTAAAACGAAGTGTTTCATGGGGAATAGTGAAAATTTTATAACGAAGCTGGTGGGTAGGGTGAGTGAGTGAAAATGTTTAACGAAATGGTGGATAGGGGGGTGAGTGAAAAGTTATAACGAAACTGGTGGATAGGGGATGAGTGAAAAAAGTTTAAAAGAAGCTGGTGGTAGGGGGAGTGAGTGAAAAAGTTATAACGAAGTGGGGGATAGGGTGGTAGTAAAAAAGTTATAACGAAACGATGGATAGGTGAGTGAGTGAAAATGTTATAACGAAACTGGGGGATAGGATGGGGAGTGAAAATGTTATAACAAAATAGTGGATAGGGGAGTAGTGAAAATGTTATAACGAAATGATGGATAGGGTGATGAGTGAAAATGTTAAACGAAGCTGATGGATTTTTGGGGAGTGAGTGAAAAGTTACTAGGAAACTGGGATAATAGGGGTAAGAAGTGAAAATGATATCAGGAAGCTGGGGGAAGGGAGGAAAGAAAATGTTTAAAAAAGTGGTGGATAGGGTGAGTGGAGGAATGTTTTAACGAAGCTGATGGTAGGGTTGGGGAAAAGTTTAACGAAGCTGAAGATTGGGGGGTGAGTGAAAATAAACGAACTGGGGATGGGGGAGTGATGAAAATGTTATAAAAAATGATGGATAGGGTGAGTGAGTGAAAATGTCATAACGAAGTGGTGGGTTGGATGAGGAATAAAAAATGTTAATTGAAGCTGTGGATAGGGTGAGGAGTGAAAATTCCCTAGAAGTGGTGGATAGGGGGATAGTGAAAATGTCACACGAATGATGGGAAGGGTGGGTGAGTGGAAAAACATCACGAAACTGGTGGATAGGGGAGGAGTGGAAAAGTTATAACAAAACTGTCGGAAAGGGAGAAAATGAAAATGTAACGAAGCAGATGGATAGGGTGACGGAAAGTAAACATGTAGAGGGAAAATGATGAATAGGGGGCGGGAATGAAGGGTTGGAATGAATTGTTGATGGGGGGGGGAGGAAAGGGGGGAGGGCAGACACACACAAAAAAAAGGGAAATTAATGACGTGAGTGTATTTTTAGTTACTACTTTTTCCCGTTCCATTGTCTTCTTCGTTCTCGTTTGTTAGCTTGCGCCCCGCGTTTGTTTTGGTGTTGGCTTCAAGGGTTGGGTTTGGGGGTGCGGGGTAGGGGGGGGGTGGGGAGGGAGTGGGGAAGGGGGGGTCCGTGGAAAAGAGAAACGGTTCAGGAACCTCCACCCTCTCGAGTTAGCAGGATAGATAAAGAGAAAGAGAGGGGAGGGAGGGAGAGGAGGAGAGGAGGAGGAGAGAAGAGATGCTTGCACACACACACAACACACACCACAACACCCCACTCACACACACACACCACTACACACTTACCCCGCACACACACACACACCCACCACACCACATACTACATACACACTTTTAACACAGAGAGAGACAGTGAAGACAGAACAGGAGAGAGACTGACAGGGAGAGACTGAGAGACAAAAGAATACGTGTGACGAGAAAATAAAATTTTTTATGTAAAATGCAAAAACTGATTTGAGTGGATGGGTTTTCGCTTTGAAAATTAATTTATCACATTATCATCATCATCATCCATCATCATTATCTCATCACCATCATTCTTCTTCTTTTTCTTTTTTCTTCTTCTTCTTTTTCTTCTTCTTTTCTTTCAATAATTATTCTTTTCAAGTTCACCATCATCATCATTATCATTATCACCATCATCTCATCTCATCCAAAATTATTTTATAGGCAGGGTGATGGGTTGAGGATTGTGTGTGCTGTTTGTGTTGGTGTTGTGTCTGTGTTGTGTTTTTCATATGCGTGTCTAGTGTTGTGTCTGCGGTTGTGTTGGCATGTAAATATATTAAATATTAAAAATTATATAAAGTTGGGGTGTGTGTGTGTGTGTGTGTGTGTGTGTTGTGTGTGTGTGTGTGTGTGTGGTGGGTGTGTAGGTAGGTGGGAGGTAGGGGTAGATAGTTGATAATGAGATAGAGAGAGAAAAGAGAGATGAGGATACACAAACAGACAGAAAATAGTAGATATCTATGTATAGATGGTGTGTATGTGTATTTGTTTAACGATAATCTGTAGTTGCACATAGTATATTATATATCTCCACTGGATGTGTGTGTACACACCCATACACATACACACATACACACAAACACACACACAACAACACGTGTGGTTTGTGTGTGTGTGGGGTTGTGTGTGGTTGTGTGTGGTGTGGGGGTGTTGTGTTTGTGGGGTGTGTGTGTGTGGGGTGTGTGTGAGTGAAGAGACGGAGACAGAGAGAGAAGATTTTGGTGGGGTTTTGGTGAAAACAGAAAAATAAACAGACGCAAGGGTAAAAAGGACGTGAAGGGTTAGTCTGTTTCCCACAGGGCTTTCTTTGTCCTCGCTGCCATTTCTGTGTCTTTTATTTCGTTTATGTTTCCCCAAATGATCAACTGAAACATGATGTCTACAATCTTGTACCGAACCGTGTCATTTGTCCCCATTGTACCATGCCGGTAAACCGAATGGTGTCGTATTGCATTGCATTATAACATTTTGTACTCCACCATTTTTTATGTGTGGTAGTGTAGTCGGTTTTAGTGTATTTGGTTTTTTGTGTGTGGAGGGAGTGGGGTGTAAATGTAGTGTAGTGTGTGAGTGTAGTGTAGTGTAGTGTAGGTATGTAGTGTAGTGTAGTGTAGTGTGTGTAGTCTAGTCTAGTCTAGTGTAGTATAATGTAGTTAAGTGTGTAGTGTTTTGTAAAGTGTGGGGTGTAGTTAATGAGGTAGTGTAGTAAATGTAGTGTAATGTAGTGTAGTGTGTGTAGTGTAATGTAGTGAGTGTAGTGTAGTGTAATATAGTGTGGTAGTGTAGTGTAGTGTAATTAGTGTAATGTAGTGTAGTGTAGTTAATGTAATTTTTTGTTAGTGTGTGTAATTAGTGTAGTGTAGTGTGTGTAATGTAGTGTGTGTAGTGTAGTGTAAGTAGTGTAAAGTAGTGTATGTAATGTAATTAAAGTAGTGTAGTATAGGTAGGTGTGTAGTTTAGTGTAGTGTATGTAGTGTGGTAGTTATGTGTGTATGCCGTTAGTGTCGTGAGTGTCGTGTGGAGTTATGTAGGCGCTGCTGCTGCGCTGCTTTTGGATGATGATGATGTTTATGATATGAAGAGAATGAGAGAT
>JAPXFY010004128.1:15000-19098 GCA_030674185.1 Monoplex corrugatus | reverse complement strand
GTCCAAATGTTTTTGTGCGCACGCGTGGAACACGGAGCAATCTGGTGTCAGCAATGGAGCGGAGATTTCTAGAGAGAAGAATCAGCCAGGTAGCGAGGAGAGAGATCAGAGAAAAAAGAGTGGCATAGTGAGGCAAGCTTATAGTCAATGCGAGCTTGAACAGGCAACCAGTGAAGGGATTTGAGAATAGGTGTGACATGATCATGCTTGCAGGAACGAGAAACAAGTTTAGCGGCAGAGTTTTGTACTTTTTGAAGTTTGTCTAATTGATTTTGAGGACAGCCAGAAAAGAGGGAGTTACAGTAGTCTAATTTGGAGAGAACAAAGGCAGAAAGAAATGTTTTGGTAGCGTCTTCTGAAAGTAAGTGGCGAATATAACTAATGCGTCTAAGGTCAATGTATGCTTTGCGGCAGACTGTCTGTACATGTGTTGAGATACTCATGTCTTTGCTGAAGTGGAAGCCAAGATTTCGTGCGGTAGAGGAAAAGGGAATATCTGTTGATCCAACGGTAAGAGATGTAGGAGTGGTAGACGGCAGTGACTTAAAAGAGGAAGTACATACTGTGACATTTATAACTACACATATATTCATGTTAGGAATTTGATATTTAGTGAGCAAACACATCTCTATAGTATGTATGGCATGTAGTAAAATCTTAGCTCTACTATCATTATTTTCTGCACAATCATCACACCAGTTTTTAGAATAATTTTAATAAAAAAAATTGTAATACAACTTTTTATAAAAATGTTTCTTTCGAGCAGAACTGCAAGATTTTACTACCGGCCATAGGTACCTGTCCCTGCTATATGTGTGCCAAATATCAAGGAAATCGGATGAAAACTTTTGAACATATTATGTCTGATGTATACATCCGGGTAGGTCTGGGTAGGTCTGCCCCCTTAACAGATCAACAAAAAAAAGTTAACAGCTAAACAAAAACCTTATAATAATACAAAAAGAATTGAAATCTTTATTGACATTCGCACACATGACAAACATTGATCAGAACGAAAAAGAAAAAGAAGAAGAAAAACAAAGAAGTTAACAGTTAAACAAAAAAGTTAACAGATAAACCAAAACCAAAAAGATATTACAAAAACAATTGAAATCTACGTGGACATTCACACGTATGACAAACATTGATCATAACAAAAAAGAAGAAAAGAAAAAATAACAGAAAAATAGATAAGCTAACACATTGATCAGAACGAAAACGAAGAAGAAGAAGAAAAAATGAAGTTAGCAGATAAACAAAAAGTTAACAGATAACACAAACCAAAAAATAATACAAAAAGAACTAAAATCTTGATGGACATGGCATCAGCATGAAAACAGACGACGATGGAAGACGACAATACAAACATTGGTGCCTGATGGCGAATCGTTGTGTGTGTGTGTGTGTGTGTGTGTGTGTGTGTGTGTTTTGTGTGTGTGTGTGTTGTGTGTGTATGTGTGTGTTTGGTGTGTGTATGTGTGTGTGTGTGTGTGTATGTATGTGTGTGTGTGTGTGTGTGTGTGTGTGGTGTGTGTGTGTGTGTGTGTGTGTGTGTGTGTGTGTGTGTGTGTGTGTGTGTGTGTGTGTGTGTGTGTGTGTGTGTGTGTGTGTGTGTGTGTGTGGGTGTGTGTGTGTGTGTGTGTTCATTCTTGATATAACCCTTTGACTCCCGGATCCAGTCTACCAGTATCCTGCATCGTCAACCATGCTTGCAAAGTAAAAAGGAAGCTGGTGGTAACGTGAGGGAGTCAAACGGTTAAGTTTTTGCAGTTGGTTGATAGGATGCTGGAGTCTGAGGGTTAACGTCTTTTCACTATGAGTGATAGTAGACGGGGAAAAAGAAAACATGGAGGATGAGAGTTGGGCTGTTTGGATTGGGGGCAGAGGGGAGACAGAGTAAGAGACATAAGTAGATGGGAGAGTAGAGAAATGGAACGAGAAATTCACGCTAACATCAACAATGTGAAGGGAAAATTTAACACTAAAATACAAACTTCATTAACTTAATGTAAAGCATTAACAGGACTGTGAACCAATGATCGATTCTGACATTTCAACTGACAAAGACTGATCTGATGTTACTTCTATAACATTACTTTCAGAACAGTTTTTCTTGTGTGAACATTTTAACTGACAAAGATTGATCTGATGTTACTTCTATAAAATTACTTTCACAACAGTTTTCTTGTGTGAACATTTTAACTGACAAAGATTGATCTGATGTTACTTCTTTAACATTACTTTCACAACAGTTTTCTTGTGTGAACATTTTAACTGACAAAGATTGATCTGATGTTACTTCTTTAACATTACTTTCACAACAGTTTTCTTGTGTGAACATTTTAACTGACAAAGACTGATCTGATGTTATCTCTTTAAAATTACTTTCAGAACAGTTTTCTTGTGTGAACATTTTCGGTAAAAAAAGACTAGTATTTTGCAGTAAAATAAACCATGATATAGTGTGATTGCTCACCGCAAATGCACTTGACATTTTCACAATATTTTGTTTTCAAAGCGTTAAGTTAAATACGAAAATAAACAGCAACAATCCATGTCAAGTGATGTAAGGAGGAATACTGCATTTTTATATACATGTTGAAATGAAAGTTTTATCATTTTTTGTGACACGAACTTTTCATGAAATTGAATCTATGAGGTTGATTCCAGCAAGTTGCAAACTTCTGTTATGGAAGTATTTAAATGTAATTCTATGGAATTATCAGAATTGTAAGCACCTCGCTTTGCAGCTCTGTCAACTACTTTTCGTTGCATCGAGGACCAATGTGAGAAGGCACCCAGCAAAAACTGATACCCGTGCCATTTAAGTGTGGACAGCAAAGAAAACAAACGAGACAGTCTTGAAAGGGGCAGACACAAGAAGAACATTATTGATGTAGATTAGGAAAAGACAAGCAACATTTATAGGACATTTTATGAGGCAAGAGAAATTAGAGCACCTAGTCACAACAGGAAAGCTGGAGGGAAAAAGAGCACCAGGTAGGAAACATTAGACGGACTTGCGGGGTGGCTGAGAACAGAGAGGGTGGGAGATGTACGAGTATTTGCATCGACAAGGGATAGATTCGTATGGAGGGTCATGATAACCAACGCCATGTGGCAGGGCACATGATGATGATGATAATGTATATTATGACTGTGGATAAGTTTACAGAAAGTGCGACTTTGATCAACCTGCCATCTGACCATCTTAGAGCAAGCGGCCTGTTCGTGTTTGTCTTTACTTCTTAAACAAGTTGTCTAACTTGTCAGCAAGATTTCGCAGGATGCGTCCCACAGGTGATTTTGTTTCGATGGCGATTTCCATGGAAACTTTAATGAGGTCACATACATTACACTGAAAAGTGTCACGTGACAGCTGTTCTAAACTGAGAACCTTTCTGATCATTGCTTTGCAGGGGCTGGCAGTGAACCTTTGCTTAGACAATGACATGACTTCCTTTACAAGGTTAGCACTCTCAAAGCCATCGTGACACTTTTTTTCAATTTTTCTTTCTATTTCCTCTTGGCTCAATGTTGGATCAAGCATGTCACCCAACTCTTTTCTGAAAGCATCCCAGAGTTGTTCCATTTGTGTATATTTCTTTTTCTCGATGATATCGCCGACGATTTCTGCTCCACCAGCTGCAACACCGCCAACGAATGTAGCGGCAGCGCCTAACATGGCCACAAAATTTGCTCCATCGTCCATGGATTCACGATGAAGTCCTCCAAGAGTTGTAACTGGGAAAAAAGTTAAAAACCACGGTCATCACACATGTTCATTCAGTATACCAAAATTGCTTATACAACTGGTCATTTTAACCCTCTTACTCCCGCACCCTGTCTACCAACTGCAAAAACTTAACCCTTTGATTCCCTCACCCCATCCACCAATTTCATGCAGGAAGCTGGTGGATAGGGTGAGGGAATCAAAAGTTAAGGTCTTACTTAACTAGCAAAGTTGACAATACAGGATGTTGGTGGATAGGGTGCGGGAGTCAAAGGGTTAAAACACAACGTTTCAAATGTGTTAACTGGATGGAGTAAAATGTTATAGCTGACGAAATGCCAGAAAAGGCTTTTTTTATTATTTTT
>JAPXFY010004128.1:0-10000 GCA_030674185.1 Monoplex corrugatus | reverse complement strand
TTGTCGTCATTAAGCTGAAGTCTATTGATTACTATTCAGTGAATGCAAACAATGGCGGACGAACTCGCTTCAACATCGAGCATCGATCAGACCCGAAAAATAACTTACGCAGCAAAAGAAGTTGCAGAAATCATTACATGTGGAGCTGATTCTGGTTTGCAGTCTGTCGATAAGAGTGAAAATGACGATAATTTGGCGCATGCAGGCGTCGTTTCGGCGTTGATGTCCGAAGTCGGACTTGACCCAGATAAGAGTCAGAGTGACATTACTAGCACTGGCGATCGTAAAAACGAAAGTACTGCTGCTCCTGATGTGTTGTAAAGTATACTGAACAAGAAAATATATAGTGCTGTGGGGTTTTCTGGACTGGATGAAGAAATATGAATTTTTGTTTTTTTAAGTCAAGACGTTGAAAACTCCATGGCACAGGCGATTCACCTTTTTATTTACACTTTGGCACTGAAAGGGCACTACACTACACTACACTATACTACACTACACTACACTGCACTGCACTGCACTGCACTGCACTGCACTGCACTACACTGCATTGCACTGCACTGCACTGCACTGCACTGCACTACACTACACTACACTACATTGCACTGCACTACACCACACTACACTGCACTGCCCTACACTACACTACATTGCACTGCCCTAAACTACACTACAATACACTATACTATACTATACAACACTACACTACACTACACTACACTACACTACACTACACTACACTACACTACACTACACTACACTGCACTAAACTGCACTGCACTACACTGCACTGCACTACACTACACTACACTACACTACACTACACTACACTACACTACACTACACTACACTACACTCACTACACTACACTCACTACACTACACTGCACTCACTACTACACTATTTACACTACACTACACTGGCTTACACTGTACCACACAACACTACACTACAATACACTACACTGTTCTAAACTACACTGCACTACACTGCTCTAAACTACACTGCGCTACATTACACCACTTTACACTGCACTGCCTTACACCACACTACACTGCACTGCCGTACACTACACTACATTGCACTGCCCTACACTACACTACACTACACTGCACTACACTGTACTACACTACACTGCACTGCCCTACATTACACTACATTGCACTGCCCTAAACTACACTACACCACACTACACAGCACAGCCCTTCACTACACTACACTACACTACACTACACTACACTACACTACACTACTATTGCACTGTCCTAAACTACACTGCACCATACTACACAGCACAGCCCTTCACTACACTGCACTACACTATACTACACTACACTACACTACACTACACTACACTGCACTGCACTGCACTGCTGCACTGCACTGCGTTACACTACACTACACTGCTCTAAACTACACTGCGCTACATTACACCACTTTAGACTGCCTCTGCCTTACACCACACTACACTGCACTGCCCTACACTACACTACATTGCACTGCCCTAAACTACACTGCATCACACTACACAGCACAGCACAGCCCTTCACTACACTACACTACACTACACTATACTGCACTACACTGCACTGCACTGTACTGCCCTGCATTGCACTACACAGCACTACACATCACAGCACTGCACTACTCTGCACTGCACTACACTACACAATACTGCACTACACTACACTACACTGGCCTATACTACACTACACTACACTACACTGCCCACATACACTACACTATACTTACTATACTATACTATACTATACTATACTATACTATACTATACTATACTATACTATACTATACTATACTATACTATACTATACTATACTATACTATACTATACTATACTACACTGCCCTATACTACAGGATACTACACTGCACTACTCTACACTGCACTACACTACACTGCACTGCACTGTACTGCACTGCACTGCACTACACTACACTGCACTACACTACACTATACTACAGCACAGTTAGTACACTACGCTACACTACACATACACTATACTACACTACACTGCACTACACTACACTACACTACACTACACTAACACTACACTTACACTGCACAATACTACACTTCACTAGACTAACACTACACTACAATACACTACACTACACTTCACTACACTAACACTCATCATCATCAAGTGCCCTGCCACATGGCGTTGGCGATCAAGGCCCTCCATATGCATCTATCCCTTGTTGCTGCGTTCAGATTTTCTCAGATGTGCATATATGCAGTTTGTCCACACTGTGCAGGCAGTATACTGGTGCAGTGTGCATACTCTGATTTGGTGGATATGCTTACTGGGCCATGCTTCCATGCTTCCATAAGTCACCAAACACACAAGACGTGACTTACAAGATGTTTATAATGAATATTTGATTTTCTCTATGAGCATGCACACAAAGGGGTTTCAGACACTGGTAGGTCTGCACACATGCTGATCAGAGAACTTAACAAATTCTCCACACTTTTTCACCAGGCAGAAAGTACCTAGAAGGGACCAAACCCAGACATTCTTATTACAAGTCTGGCATTTACCTGCTTGATTACCGCACCTGTCGTTTTGTGATTTCATAATGGTGTGTTAAGACAGATGGGGAGAGTACATTTAAGATCTTTTTGAAGATGACAGAAACGAAAAACACATCACAAAGAACGTTGAAGGACACCCATAGTGAAATATGAAGTTAGAGCAGTACTGAAAAAGATGAAACCAGGAAAACCCCCAGGACCAGACAATATTACTACAGAGATGATTGAAGCCCTGGAGAAATTTGGTATTGAAAATATAACAGTCCTCCTAGATGAGATTTATGACACTGGAAAAATCCCCAAAGATATGTCAAAATCAATTTCCATTGCACTTCCAAAGAAAACAGGGGCTATTGAATGCAAACTCCATCGCACAGTCAGTCATGTAACAAAAATCTTATCAAGAATAATCATTATGAGGACAAGAAATGAATCAAAATAGAAATAGCAGAAGAACAGCGTGGGTTTGTCAAAGGGAAAGAAACTATTAATGTCATATACATCCTAAGAACTATTATAGAGAGGTCAATCGAGTTGAATATGGATTTATGTTTATGCTTTGTTGATTATACCAAGGTTTTCTATTGGTTAAAACATGAAGAATTGATCAACCAACTAGAAAGACTCAACTTTGATGCAAAAGATCTATGAATAATCAGAAATATGTATTGGGAACAAACAGCTGCAAAAAGAATAGAAAACGGTATAAGTTCTTTCCAACATATCAAAAGAGGAGTCAGACAAAGTTGAGTTTAATCACCAGATCTGTTTTCACTTTACAGCAAAAACATCACGAGAAACCTAGAAGAATGCCCTGGATTAAAGGTTGGAGGAAAAATGATAAACAACATTCGATACGCAGATGACACCGTGCTAATTGCAGAAAATGAAAGGAACCTACGAAACTTTGTGAATATAATAGAAATAGAAAGCAAAAGTAAAATGTTAGAGATAAAGAGCAAGAATCCTGAAGTCACGGTAATCAGTAAAAAAACATGAAATCCCCTCATGCAAAATAACAGGAAACGGCACAACCTTGAGACAGGTTGAGAAGTTTAAATATCTGGGAACGATTATCTCACCAGACAGCAGCTGCACATCAAAAATAGCCAGCAGAATCGACCAAGCTAAAACAGCATTCAATAAGATGAAAAACATTCTTACCAACAAATGCCTATCAATTAACATCAGGAAGAGAGTTCTTCAATGTTATATAGAACCGATAATGGTATACGGTTGTGAGGCATGGACAGTCAACAAGCAAAGCAGAACAAGACTGAGGCAGCCGAGATGTGGTTTCTAAGAAGAATGTTGAGAGTTCCATGGACAGCAAAGAAAACAAACGATACAGTCTTGATGGAGACAGACACAAGAAGATCATTCATAAGGAAGATTAGGAAAAGATAGGCAATATGTATAGGCCATTTTATGAGGAAAGGGGAAACTGAAGCACCTGGTCACAACAGGAAAGCTGGAGGGAAAGAGAGCACCAGTACCCAGGAAAAAATATTGGACGGACTTGCAGAGTGGCTGAGGACAGAGAGGGTGGAAGATGTGCCTGCAGCAACAAGGGATAGATTCAAATGGAGGGCCATAATCGCCAACGCCATGTGGCAGGGCATTTGAGGATGATGATGATGAACATTCTATTGCTGTATTAATTCTATTTACTAAAGAAGTAAGAACATATATGAAATTGTACATTTTAAGTCGGATTTTGAACATGACAAAGTTGATTCTACGTTCTCGAGAAAAAGCAGTCATTTTGGCGGTTTGCCGTGCCTTGACTTGGCTGAATTTGTTTCGATGAATGCTTAATATCTAATAATTAAATGTGCGGGGTGGTTCAAATGAAAGATTAAAATACCAATGTTCTAATTGTGACCATAAAATTTGTATAATTCATTTCATTATTTCATAAATTTCTGATTACCGTCACGGCTCACTGGTTGGAAATATGAACAGTGCTGAATGAGCGAACAATGAAACAAAACAAGGGGAATTTTTCCTCGAAGACATTTCTGATAAAAAACTGTATTTTCTGCTAAACTACAATTCATGAATTACAACTCATTTTAGTGCTTTTAAGGGCCTGAAATATTAGAATTGTCTAATATTAAAGAATTGCTAAACCATGGGAGGTAGTTGTAAACGAGGTTCTTTGAGGGAAAAAAAGCGTCTGCTGCGCGCGGGGCTAAATCTCTCCTCACCCTCCCCACCTCTTCTTTCACGTCCTTGCTGGTAAAACACATACATGACTAGACTACACAAGGCTATATATACATTGTGGCTTTTCATGAGGCTGTGCATGAGAATACACATAAACATGATCAATACAAAAGGTGGCACTTGAAAAGTGATCACAGACGTGGTTAGCGAAAAAGCCATGACCCCAAACGCACCAATTGCTATGACAACGTTCTACAAAGCAGGAGGGAAACAGGTCTGGCCCGAAAGTGCTATGACAACCAGCACATTGCCAAAGGGTCTTCTGGATGGAGCAGTCGACTGGGAGTGTACAGCAGACCTCCCAGAGTGGAGAAATTACCCAGATGTCATCAGCAAGACAGGCATGAGACCAGACATCGCTCTCCACTCTGACTCCTCGAAACAAGTGATTCTGATAGAACTCACTGTGCCATACGAAAGCAGAATGGAAGAAGCACATATCTACAAGACCGAAAAATACGCCGGTCTTGCCAGCACCCTGAAGAAAGCAGGTCTGCGGGTCAAAATCTTCGCCATAGAGGTCGGGGCAAGAGGGTTTGTGGGCACCTCCGCTTATGATCTCATGAAACAACTCGCCATTTCTGGGAAGAAGAGGACTAGAGCCCTTAAAGCGATGGCAGAGGCAGCAGAAAGGAGCTCAAGCTGGATCTGGGCAAGGAGGAACCAAAAGTGAACTTCATAAGGATTAAATTCCCTACAGATGATGTGTGCCCCGTTAGCACATTGGTAAAACCGCGTACCGCAGTTCTGAAGCGCAGAATCGCCCAGGTTCGCTCCCCGGCGTGGGAAAAAATAAAAAAATAAAAATAGACAACAGCAGAAGGGCATCCAGGAGTCATGACCTGGATGTGGCCCGGCCCCCCGAGAGTGTAAGGAATTCAGGGCCGAAACACTTGTCTAAAGGGGGTTACTTCTCTGAAGACCTTCTGTTGTCTAGCTCTCCCTAGAGTTTCTTTGTACCTTCACATGGTCAATCCATTGACTTCCGGGAATAGTTCGGAGGACATTCGGGAAAGACCGAAGGACACTGGGAAAGACTAGATCTGCGGGCTTTGTGGGTTGGCTTCCCACCTTGCCTTTGGTAACATGCCACGAGTTCTTTAAATGAAAGATGCTCCCAGGATTCACCGAAAGGGGGAGAGAATGATGAATCCATCGGCACTGACTCCATCACGACTGGAAACGCACAACGGATCATGATTAATGACCAGATGGAATTTCCGTGTGCGTGTGGAAGGAGATTCACCACCAAACGCGGCATGAAGATCCACAGGACAAAAATGGGCTGTTTGAAGACACATACGAACCAGCAGCAGCGCACTGCGATAGCAGGTGAGACATTGGATGACCAAGGCCAGGATTTAAACCATAGTGCCAAGGACATCCACGCTGACGGTTCTGATGCGGATTTTGCACAAGCTCTTAACGCCAAACGTGGAAAACTCAATTTGCCGCCTGCCGGTGCAAAAGAACAATGGGAGAAATTAGATGAGGAACTTGTCCTTAAGCTGAATGCGCTAATAGGGAACAGTACGCTGGAACACAAACTTGACACATACGGAGACATCATATACTCTATCTGCAGGGACACTTATGGAGTGAAGCAGCCAAAGACAAAAACGCCTCCCCAGAAATCCAGAAGACAGCAACAGATGGAGAGCATCCGGAGGGAGAAAAGGAAGCTTAAAAAGCGAATGAAAACTGCCTCAGAATTCGAGAAGCAAGGGCTCCTGGAACTCTGGAAAGATCTGAAGGCCAAACACAATGCTCTCAGCAAAGTGGAATCAGCAAGGCGAAGAAAGAGCAAAAAGAAGAAGACTCAAGATCGTTTCTTCAAAGATCCCTTTGACTTTGCAAGAAAGCTGTTTGAACAACCCAAATCAGGGACTCTCACAGTGGGCAAGGAAACCCTAGAGCAGCATCTCAGGGAAACATATTCCGATTCTCAGCGCGAGGCACCACTTGAAATCCAGAATCTGGTTTGGCCTGCAGCGCCAGAAGGAAAATTCAATAACAAACCACCAACACTGGATGAAGTGAAGAACGTAGTAAAGAAAGCCAGAGCCAAGTCAGCACCTGGACCAAACGGAATACCATACCTGCTCTACAAGAAATGCCCAAAAGTGCTCGAGTGGCTCCACAAGATGATTCGATCAGCATGGAGGAACCAGAAGATCAGCGACCAATGGATGAGAGCTGAAGGAGTGTACATTCCGAAGGAGCAGAACTCCAGCAGCATCAATCAGTTCAGGCCAATATCACTTCTGAACGTCGAGGGGAAAATCTTCTTCTCTGTTATGGCAGCAAGATTGACAAAATACCTGACTGAAAACAAGTATCTGGATATGTCAGTCCAAAAGGGAGGCATACCAGGAATGCCTGGATGCTTGGAACATGCCACGTTGATTTGGGATGCCATCCAAAAAGCAAGAACAGAGAAGAGAGACATTGACGTAGTTTGGCTTGATCTGGCGAATGCATATGGATCAGTTCCACACGATATGATCCAGCTGGCTCTTAAAATGTATCACATCCCAGAAAACATCCGAACAATGCTGAGGAAGTATTTCCAAGGGTTCTCAATGCGGTTCTCTACCAAAGAATACACCACGGACTGGATAGACCTAGAGGTGGGCATTGCAATGGGCTGTGCAATCTCTCCCATACTGTTCGTGTTGGCAATGGAAGTCATCTTGAAAGCTGCAATGAAGAATTCAGGTCCAATGAATCTGGGAGATGGATACCAAATGCCTCCTCTGAAAGCTTTCATGGATGACACAACAGTCTTGTCCACGGATGAGGAAGAGACACACCAAATCTTAAAGCAGCTGGATGAGCTGGTGGCCTCTTCAAGAATGAGGTTCAAACCTAAGAAATCCCGAAGTCTCTCACTGCGAAAAGGAAAAGTGGCAGATTCAGTCAAATTCATGGTAGCCAACCAAGCCATCCCCACTGTCACAGAAGAGCCAGTAAAAAGTCTCGGAAGATGGTATGATGACTCCCTGAAAGACACACAAAGGGGATGTGAAACCAAGCAAACAGCAGAAGAAGGCCTGAAGAAAATAGATACCTGCGGACTGCCAGGCAAATACAAAGTCTGGTGTCTACAGTTCATGCTGATACCAAAGCTGCGGTGGCCACTGCTAATCTATGACATTTGCACCAGCACAGTGGAAGCAATGGAAGCCAAAATCAACAAATACACAAGAAAATGGCTCGGTGTCCCACCTGGTCTCACTGATGTTGCATTCTACTGTCGTCAAGCAATGCTGAAGCTACCTCTCAAATCCATAGTGGAGGAATACAAAGTTGGAAAAGCAAGACTGTTGAGCATGCTGGAGGAATCGGAAGACAATATCGTGAGATCAGTTCAGCCAAAGCTGAGAACTGGCAGAAAGTGGAAAGTCCAAGAGGCTGTAAACAATGCCAAGAGAAACCTCAGCATCAAAGAAATAATTGGACACACGCAAACCAACAGACAGGGACTGGGAGCAACAAAAATGCAGTGGTGGTCCAAAGCCAAAGGGAAGGAAAAAAGAGACATGATCATACAGGAGTTGAAGGAAGAAGAAGATGTCAAAAGAGTGCAGAAGGCAGTCCAGCAAGGTCAACAGGGGCAATGGACAACATGGGACAGTGCACTCCAAAGAAGTCTCAGCTGGAACGATATGTGGCACATGGCTCCTCTAAGGATAAGCTTCCTCCTCAGATCTGTATATGACCTGCTCCCCTCGAATGCAAACTTAGTGAAATGGGGGAAATCAGACGACCCAGCATGTCCGCTCTGTCAGAAGAAACAAACAGTGGAACATGTCCTAAGCTCTTGCAAAGTAGCGCTAGCCCAAGGAAGGTATACATGGAGGCACAACCAAGTTCTGAAAGTGATCACAGACGTGGTTAGCGAAAAAACCATGACCCCAAACGCACCAATTGCTATGACAACGTTCTACAAAGCAGGAGGGAAACAGGTCTGGCCCGAAAGTGCTATGACAACCAGCACATTGCCAAAGGGTCTTCTGGATGAAGCAGTCGACTGGGAGTGTACAGCAGACCTCCCAGAGTGGAGAAATTACCCAGATGTCATCAGCAAGACAGGCATGAGACCAGACATCGCTCTCCACTCTGACTCCTCGAAACAAGTGATTCTGATAGAACTCACTGTGCCATACGAAAGCAGAATGGAAGAAGCACATATCTACAAGACCGAAAAATACGCCGGTCTTGCCAGCACCCTGAAGAAAGCAGGTCTGCGGGTCAAAATCTTCGCCATAGAGGTCGGGGCAAGAGGGTTTGTGGGCACCTCCGCTTATGATCTCATGAAACAACTCGCCATTTCTGGGAAGAAGAGGACTAGAGCCCTTAAAGCGATGGCAGAGGCAGCAGAAAGGAGCTCAAGCTGGATCTGGGCAAGGAGGAACCAAAAGTGAACTTCATAAGGATTAAATTCCCTACAGATGATGTGTGCCCCGTTAGCACATTGGTAAAACCGCGTACCGCAGTTCTGAAGCGCAGAATCGCCCAGGTTCGCTCCCCGGCGTGGGAAAAATAATAAAAATAAAAATAGACAACAGCAGAAGGGCATCCAGGAGTCATGACCTGGATGTGGCCCGGCCCCCCGAGAGTGTAAGGAATTCAGGGCCGAAACACTTGTCTAAAGGGGGTTACTTCTCTGAAGACCTTCTGTTGTCTAGCTCTCCCTAGAGTTTCTTTGTACCTGATAACCCATAAGGTGTCTTAACAAATTCTTCTGGGACAAAACCTGATGAAATTGATCTTAAAAGCTAATGCATCAGTCATGCAAAGCATTGACTAAAATAGAAACTGGCGCCTTTCCAGATGACTCATGAGGAGTGTTATTTGAACAGTCCTCCGAGACAAAAACAACAACAACAACAACAACAGCAACAACAACAAACGTATAGACTGATCCTATGCAAACATCATGGTCAGCCAAAAAGGTGGTAGACTAGTGAGGAGCGTTATTTGAACACAAATCCTCAGAGTCAGAACCTTAAATTGATCTTTACCAGATATATGCAAAGCATCATGATCTACCAAAAGGTGATATGACTCAAGAGAGTGTTATTTGAACAAAATCCTCAGAGACAACATATTAATAGATCAATATGTACCAGACACAATAAACTAAGCACTACCAGACACATCGAACAAGGTATTCTGATAAACAGAAAAGGTTGCATGACTCATGAGAAAT
>JAPXFY010004127.1:7500-10000 GCA_030674185.1 Monoplex corrugatus | reverse complement strand
CGATGACGATGATGATGATGATGGCGATGATGATGATGATGATGATGATGATGATGATGATGATGATGATGATGATGATGATGATGATGATGATGATGACGACGACGACGACGACAACGACGACGATGATGACGATGATGACGATGACGGTGACGATGATATCTGATTTAACTTTTGTTCGATTTAACCAGCTAAGATCTGAGTAACCGATGGCCGTGGTGCAGTGGTTATGGCAGGCGACTATCGCCTGGAAGATTGTGGCATCCAATCCTCATCAGTCCTATCAAAAATTATGGTGGGATTTGTTTGTTACGTAACTCGCTCTCACCTAGAGCTGAGCATGCTATGGGCTCAGTGGGGAGACTGGGACCACACAGTCGATCTCATCCACTTCACGGATGCGTCATCAAGGATGTTACTCAAATCTCCTTTCCAACACACTGGGTGTCTGTATCTCTCGGGTCTGGTTGAGGCTTGGATCGATTATGATAGTAAGCGAAGAGTACAGTCCTGTCAATAAGCGTCATTCTTAGAAAGAACGTCGTGGTATGATAATTATCATTCTCATTGTGTTAGAAGGAGCGTCATGGTATTATAATTATCATTCTCGTCGTGGTAGAAGGAACGTCATAGTATTATAATTATCATTCTCGTCGTGTTAGAAGGAACGTCATAGTATTATAATTATCATTCTCATCGTGTTAGAAGGAACATCATAGTATTATAATTATCATTCTCATCGTGTTAGAAGGAACGTCAGAGTATTATAATTATCATTCTCGTCGTGGTAGAAGTAACGTCATGGTATTATAATTATCATTCTCATCGTGTTAGAAGGAACGTCATGATATTATAATTATCATTCTCGTCGTGTTAGAAAGAACGTCATGGTATTATAATTATAATTATCATTGTGTTAGAAAGAACGTCGTGGTATTATAATTATCATTATCATCGTCATCATCACAGCAGCATTGTTAAAATCTGTCCTGTTTTTTGTGGCCATTAGGGTGTCGCAGAAAATGGAATTGAAAAAAGTTAGATCTAAGCATACATACATTAAAACCTCCCTGGGAATCGTCCAATGCAGCTTTTTATACCAACTACACTGATAATGACTTGAGTAAAGATATTAATCCACAGCTGTTAGCTATTGACGTCTTGTTACATCTACATAAGAAACATTTACATCGCTTGAAATTATTTACTGGTGGCTCTGTTCTAGATGATGGTGAAGCCGGCGCTGCCTTCGATTTCCAAAATTAAAATGCAGAAAAGGCTTATTCTTTAGGATAGGGACATTCGATCTTCATTTCTGAATTAGTTGCCATCCTAATGGCACTGAAATATACAGTGGATCTACTCATACCTTTATCTAGTATCTTATGTGTAAATTCGAAATCTGCATTAGAATCCCTAAAGTGTTGCGAATAAAAAGTAAATAGCACTTTAATATTTGAGATAAAAAATTGTATTCATTCTATAATAACAAACAATACACAAGTTACTTTTTGCTGGATCCCATCCCACTGTGGAATCATATATATTCATCGGGTACACAGAATAGCTAAAGGTGCAGCAATGAATAGAGCTGGCAGTACTAAACTTGATTTACCACTCTCTGAACATGAAATGAATGCTATATTAGACAACAAAGTAAAAGTGCAATGTAACCTTCGACCTTTCATTGTAAACTACCAGGATTTTACAAGACTGTAAATAACTGTAGCTTACTCACTCTCTCAACTCACTTCGAACTAAAATTCATAAAAAGTCTGCTCGACTGTCTTGCCCACTGCTTCGTAACGTTTTAAAATACAACGGATGTTATATGACAGAAAAAAGAAGATAATGAACTACTACAGCGCATACGCACGTACCCCATCTCCAAAAAACTTAGCCTAAACTAGAAGTTCACTTCCTGTGTCTAGCAAGCTATCGATCCTTTGTCGTATCACGTTCATCTGAACATGTCTGTACGTCAAGTCTGGACATAATGTACCCAGTTGCTTGCAACCAACGATGAAAGAAGATGGTGAACATATACATACTAACCGAGACGTGTGTGTGAGTGGATGAGTGAGTGAGTGAATGAGTGAGAGTGAGAAACAGAAAGAAGAGAAAGAAGAAGAAGAAGAAGAAGGAAAAAGAAGAAGAAGAAGGAGAAGGAGGAAGAGGAGGAGGAGGAGGTGGTGATGGTGGTGAAGAAGAAGAAGAAGAAGAAGAAGAAGAAGAAGAAGAAGAAGAAGAAGAAGAAGAAGAAGAAGAAGAAGAAGAAGAAGAAGAAGAAGAAGAAGAAGAAGAAGAAGAAGAAGAAGAAGAAGAAGGAGGAGGAGGTGGTGGTGATGGTGGTGAAGAAGAAGAAGAAGAAGAAGAAGAAGAAGAAGAAGAAGAAGAAGAAGAAGAAGAAGGAGGAGGAGGAGGAGGAGGAGGAGGAGGAGAAGAAGAAGAAGAAGAAGGAGGAGGAGGAGGAGGAGGAGGAGGAGGAGAAGAAGAAGAA
>JAPXFY010004126.1:10000-19104 GCA_030674185.1 Monoplex corrugatus | reverse complement strand
GTCAAGGTCATTCATTCACAGTGGTGGAAACTTGGCCCCGGACTTCCCCAACATCCGTCACACCCATACCCATCCACCACTCATCACTCACCTACCCACCCACTCACCTATATTTGCCACAGCACACTGTGCACAGACAGGATCATGCATGCACACGCCAATGCTGCCCCTTACTTGCCAAGCACACATGCAGCGATGAAAAGTACACTTTTAGGGGGAGATAAACGAAGTGGTTGAATTTTTTTTTTTTTTTTTTTTTTTAAATACATTCGTTTTGATAATTGGAACTGGTTCATGATGGGTTCATCAGGTTTGGGCAGTCCGTTCCCTGTGAGCTCCGTCTTGCCGTGTCAAGGTAAACAGAGCAAGAATTCTCTGACCTGTCCGAAATCTAATAATAAGACAGACAGGGAGAGAGAACAGGTGGGAGAGGGGTGTGTGGATTGGGGGGGGGGGGGGGAGTGAGATAAAGAGAATGAGTGAGAAAGAGAGAGAATGAGTAAGAAAGAGAGAAAGCAAAAGACAGAGGAGGGGGGTAGAGAGACGGGGGTGAGAGAGGGGAGTAGAGAGAGACAGGAGGGGGGGGGGGGGGGTTGAGAGAAGCCAGTGAGCAAGAGAGAAAACAAAGACAGAGAGGGTGGGTGAAAGACAGAGACAGAGAAGAAGAAGAAGAAGAAAGAAGAAGACGAAGAAGAAAAAGAAGAAGAGAAGAAGAAAAAGAAGAAGAGAAGAAGAAGAAGAAGATAGATAGATAGATAGAGAGAGAGATATATATATATATATATATATATATATATATATATATACACAGAGAGACACACACAGAGACAGAGAAAGAGAGACAGACAGACAGATAGACAGACAAGAGACATACACAGACAGAGAGGCAAGAGAAAGAGAAGCTACACAATATGCAGGGGGTAAAAAAAAAAAAAAAAAAACATTCCAAAATTACATACGATCCATTCTCTCAGTCTCACTATCTTCACACCCCATTCCCCCTCACAGCCCCTATCCTCCAACCACCACAAATGCTAACTACAAAAGGAAACGAATATCATGACAGCTCTTATCCAGTGTCAAGTGTTTTGATCGAATCAGCGATGAAAAGGAAGAGAAGCGTCGCAGAGTGTAGAGGGAGGCGGGGGTAAGAGAAAGGGGAGAGAGAGAGAGAGAGAGACAAAGAGAGAGAGAGAGAGGGAGAGAGAGAGAGGAGAAGAAAGGAAAGGGGGGGGGGGGGGGGAACAACGAAAAGCCTGCACATTAACATTATCTAAGGTCAAGGTTGAAGTCGTTCTCGACTAAATCCTAGTAAACACCTATGTAGGTCATACTGGGAACAAGATGGTCCAGCCACTGTTAACAATCTCCAGATTTTAAGTACTGGCAAAAATCACATAAGCACGCACACATGTACACCAAGTCAAACTGAGCACGCACTGCACACAAGAAACACAAAGGCGTGCAGCAGGATTGGTTTGGATTTTGGAGTTTGGAATTTGTTCAAGATGGATTCATCGCACTCAGGACTATTCCATATGGCTCCAGTCAAATCTGCCAGCAAGTATATCTGGCAGACATCCTCAAGCATTGGCAAAGTCCTCCACTCCTCACGGTCCTCAGCTTTTTCTCTGTCTGGGGAGGTGGAGGAAAGAAGGGACCTATAAAACACTACCCTGACACTACCAGAATGGTGGCAACATTAATTTAGATGGGCAGCAAACAGGGCAGTTTTTCGCATTAGCTGCAAGTGTAATGTGTATGCGGTTGTAATCTTCATTTAGTGTGTCTTGGGCAATGTCGCATGGCGGAGCCCATCCCTCTCCATGCCAGACCACAGCCGACGTCCTCCATCTAGGTGGTTCGCCTTGGTCTTGAACACATAGCCGTTGAATTCCTTGCGGAACTTCGTCCGCCTTGGCCGGTAACCTGCATCGTGGAGGTTATTCGCCCAGTGATGCAGTGTTAACATCACCCCCTCACATGGTTTGGCACGCCTGCTGAGGCGAGGTCCCGGGGTGTGGCGCTTGGAGCCAGCACGTGAGAGATTTAGAGGATGGACGAGGACCAGTGATGCCCGTCCACCCTACCAGGTAGAGTGCAGCAGCCAGACATCAAAGGTACTACCTCTGTCCAGAGCCCCCATCACCGTCTTGCAGGGAACAGTTCAGGGAGGGAGACGAAGAGGCAGACAAAGAAAAAGATGGGAAGACAATATCAGAGAGTGGACTGGCCTTGAATGGAATATCATTCTGCGGAAAGCTGAGGACCGTGAGGAGTGGAGGAAGTTGGTTGCAAAATCTTCAGTGGTGCCCAACGGTCAACCAGATTACGGGACTGATGATGATGATGATGTAATGTGTATAATCTTTGGGTGTGTATCTCCACAATTAGTGACGAAAGCTCTTGCGTGAATGGCGAACTCTCGCATTCTCTCGCATGATCCAGATTCTTAACGGAATTCTGGGAAGCAAAATTTGTTTTACCTACCACAAGCTGTGTGTGGTCTATAGACCCTGTGGTTTCTGCGAGAATCTCTCCATGCATAATTATATGAGACGTAGGTCGACGATTCTCAGACTACCCCCGTGGGGATAAGGTGGAGATACTGTTTATACTGAAAGAGCTTTCAGTATAAACAGTATCCCTCTACCTTCTGGAAATTCCACGCCAGAAATTTCCTCTTTTCTGACACTACCTTTGTTTCTGCTTTGCTCCTTTGCTTTCTGTCATCTGTACCTATCATGTCATTTTCCGCCTTGCTAGTCAATTCACCTGTATGTGTTCAATAAAGCCTTACATATTTTCTCTTAGGATTGATGATTGGATGACTGCATTTTTGGTTGTCAGGAACTGTCATGTGTAGAAGCAATTTTAAGTAATTCAGGCCATTTCATAATATGTGTTAAGTGTCCTTAGTTATGTTTACATGTTTTCAGGTTGTTTGTTTTTTTAACTTTCTGGTGATAACTTGGATGAAATGGTCGACGCGATTATGTGAACGAATGCACTGATATGTGTGCTGAATTTTCTTTTCAAGGTGTTTCTTTTTTTTTTTCCTTTTCTCAGCAGATATTGTGTATGTTTTGAAAGAGTTATACCCCTGATACGGTTTGCGCAGTTGGCTGGGCTTTGATTAAACACATATGACTAAATAAGGCTGTTACTAGTATTAGACTGCAGTTTTGGACAGAGACCTAGACAGACAGGATGTTTACGTTGTGCTGTCACTGTTTGCTAAATAAAGTGTCGCCATGCTTTTCCCTGGATGTGATGACTTTCTGTGACTGTGGACTAAAGTGCTGTGATTGTTTATGACTACAGATCCCCCCCCCCCCCCCCCCCCCCATATTTGTAACATTCTCTGTTCTGTGACTGCCCTTGACTGGTGTTTTATTAAGAATTATTGTCAGCATTTCGTCATTTTCGTGTCTGGACTTCGATAGTTTATTACCGTCAGAGCACCAAGTATGAGTCGCTTACACTTCGGTCAAAATGTCAACGCACACGATGTTTTTCCCCACCTTGTCAGCTTATTCTGATTCTGATTCATATACATCACAAAGCAAAAAAAGGAAACCCCTTTCGAAGCTTCTCCTCACCCCCCCCCCCCCCCTCAAGATTTCAACAATAATTAATATATCATGATATGGGGGGAAAGAAGACTGATTCAAATACTTCAGAAAACATGATGAAAAAAAACACCTTTCGAAGCTGCCCCCCCCCCCCCCCCCCCCCCAAGATTTCAACAATAATTAATATATCATGATATGGGGGTTAGGGACTGATTCAAATACTTCAGACAACATGATGAAAACCCTTTTGAAGCTGCTCTCTCCCCACCCTCACCGAGATTTCAACAATAATTGATATATTATAACATAGGGGAAAAGGGATTGATTCACACACTTACAAAAACACGATGAAAAAACCCTTTCGAAGCTTTCTCCCCCCCCCCCCCCCACCCCCACCAAGATTTTAAAAATAATTAATATATCATAATATGGGGGGGAAGGAGGATGTTTCATGTCGCCTTTCTGGAGTAGCAACTCTCGCTGTAAAAAAACACACAAATTTAATTACTGACCGAGAACAGGAGTGGAACATGTCTGTCTATTCAGTCTTCTGATTACCTAGATCTACTTTGTATAAGTTTTTCATAATTCTACATTTTGTTCAAAACTTATTTAAAGCCCAAAGTACCCCCAAAACAAACAAACAAACAAAAAACAAAGGCAAAACCAAACAAACCAAACCAAACCAAACCAAACAAACCAAAAAACAAGAACCTTCACGTTATTGCTTATATTTAATCTCTCTCTCTCTCTCTCTTTCTCTCTCTCTCTCTCTCTCTCGCTCACACACACACACACACACACAACCCCCCCCACACCCCCCCCTACACACACACCTCAAGAGCATCACTTCAAGTTGATATCATTTCTCTTTTCTTATTTTAAGTAAAAGCATATAACGTGATTAATACAAGAAATGCGCATCTCCCCCCCCCCCCCCCCCCCCCCCCCCACACACACACACCTCAAGAGCATCACTTCAAGTTGATCTCATTTCTCTTTTCTATATTTTAAGTGAAAGCATATAACGTGATTAATACAAGAAAATGCGTATCTCCCCCCCCCACCCCCACACACACCTCAAGAGCATCACTTCAAGCTGATCTCATTTCTCTTTTTCTTTATTTTAAGTAAGAGCATATAACGTGATTAATACAAGAAAAGGCGTGTCTCCCCCCTCCCCCCCCCACACCTCAAGAGCATCACTTCAAGCTGATCTCATTTCTCTTTTCTTTATTTTAAGTAAGAGCATATAACATGATTAACACAAGAAAAGGCGTGTCTGTTTGGTCAATACATAACGCCAGAGAAGAATATTTACGGTGAGAGAAAGACAGAGAGTTCACATGGTAAAAAAACCAAACATATCATGGGGTGAAAATTGAGCTAAGACTTAAAATACTTCTCAGTCACGGATTGCAGAGAAAAGATCAATTCCCTTGACACGATCTCGACTGACTTGAGAAATCAAAATAAAATAAAATAAAAAATAAAATATATTAAATCACAATCTACCTATGTGTGTGTGTGTGTGTGTGTGTGTGTGTGTGTGTGTGTGTTCCTTGATTTAACGTCTTTTCACTATATGTGATATTAGACGGGTAAAAATGGCATGGATGATGATTTTTTTTTTTTTTTTTTTTTTTGGGGGGGGGGGGGGGAGGGGAGAGGGGACAGAGGGGAATAGAGTAAGAGACGGGAAAAAAAATTAAAAGGAATCGGCAAGGTTTTTAGAAAAAGGATATGGATGAACAGAGAAATGAAACTAGAACAACGCTAACATTAAATGTAAAAGAAAACATCGTCATAAAAAACGAAACAAAACAAAATAAAATAATAATAATTAAAATAATAACCTTAAAGTAACGCATTAACAGGACTGTGAACCAATGATTCTGAAATTTTAACTAACAGAACTTGATCTGATATTACTTCTTTAAAATGCTTTTCAAGATAGTTTCCTTGTGTAAACATCTTTGGTAAGAAATAACGAAGCTTTCTGCAGTAAAACAAACAGTGATACAATGTGAATTGTTCACCGCAAATACATAAAACGTTTTTACAATATTTAGTTTTCAAAGCGTTCATTTGAATACGAAAATATGTGGTAACAATTGATCTCAAATGATATAATGAAGAATACTGAATTTTTTTACAGATATTTTGAACTGAAAGTTTGATTCTTTTTTGGGACACAAATTTTTCATTTAAATGTTCATGAAATCGAATCCATGATGCTAATTCTAGCGAGTTGTAAGCTTCATTTACCGAGGTGTTAACATGTAATTCTATGGAATTTTCAGAATTGAGTGCACCGGATTTAGCTGCTCTGTCAACTACGTTGTTGCCTTGAAGACCAACGTGAGAAGGCACCCAGCATAAACTGATTTCCGAGCCATTTATCTTTAAACAGTGTATTAGATGATTTGCCTCAATTATTAAATCAGGTCTTGTGTCTGTATCAAAAGACTGTAAGGCATATAATACAGATTTTGAATCAACAAAGAGAACTACTTTGAAAGGCACAGGCCGAAGGCTTATTAAATAATGCAATGCTTGAACAACAGCGACCAGTTCTGCTGTATATATAGATACATTTGTCCCAATGAAAAAAGACTTTTTAATGTTAAATTCTGGAACATAAAACGCTGCTCCAGCGCTCTGATTTGCTAAGACTGACCCATCGGTAAAAATGTGGAGGTGGGTACGGTACTTTTCATCGATGTGTTCACAAACTGTGGATAGCGTAATGTTGACATTATCATCTTTTTTAACGTCTGCATAATCGAGATCAAACGTGGCCTTTAGCATTTCCCATGTAGGGATAGGCGTTAACGATGGTTTCTCGGCTATTTCATCCATAGTTATGTTGGATTGTTTGATCAGGTCAGATATGTAAGTTGCGGTTGTAATTTGTGATGAAATGTTTTTTGCTCGTTTTGGAAAGTCAATATCAGACCTGATTTTAATTTCTTTGCTCACAAAATTATTCGCTTGTGAAGTAGTTCTAATTGCAAACTTTGCTGTAGCTAGCTCACGATGGTTGTTTAGAGGTAGAATTCCAGCAGCTTTGTACGTTACCAGAGTAGAAGCATGAGTTGGTACACCTAGTGCAATTTTAAGACTTTTGCAGTCCAAGTTCTGAATCTTTTTTAGTAAATATTTAGGTGCATTGAAAAAAATTTCTTGCGCGTAGGATAATTTAGACCTGACCAGCGCTGTTGCCAGATGAATCAGTATATTTGTATCCATTCCCCAGGGTAATTTGCTTATTATCTTTAGAAAATTTAAGGTTTTTCGTGCTTTTGTTAAAATATAATCAAAATGGATATTCCAGCTTAATTTCGACGTGATGTAAACTCCCAGAAATTTTACGACCTGTTTGTAATTTAACACTTCACCAAGCAATTTGAAAGTAGGTAAGTTATTTGAGTTACCACCAGGATCAAACAGCATCATGTTAGTTTTTTCTGCCGACAATGACAGACCATTTTCTAACATATAGTTTCCAAGGTTATCAAGATCAATTTGATACAACTTCCTGATGTAATTCCGTGTTCTCTGTGGAGTTGTCTTTTTTAAAGTGATATTCATCCAAGTACATATATCATCAGCATACTGTACTAAAACAACACGATTTGAAAGAGCTTTAGGAAGATCCTGTATAAGGATATTAAACAAAATAGGTGCTATCACTGAACCTTGTGGAATCCCCATGTCGAGGCATCGTGAAGTAGAATAACTAGCTCCCACTTTAGCCCGTATTGTTCTATTAGCTAAAAAGATTTAATGTAATTGTACATATTACCAGATAAACCAACAGATTTTAGCTTGAACAATAGACGTTTATGCCAAACTTGATCGTAAGCTTTTTTTACATCAAAGAAAGTAGCTAAAACACTTTTTCTGCGGGCAAACTGTTGTTTGATCTGAGTTGTAAGTTTAACCAGGTGTTCAACTGCGGATCTCCCTTTTCTAAAACCCGCCTGGTTTACCGGAATAACATTATTTTTATCACAGTAGTGTAAAAGTCTGTTTAAGATCAATCTTTCCATTAGTTTGCTCGTGTGGGACGTCAAAGCAATGGGTCTGTAACTGTTTTTATCAGTTTTCGATTTTCCTGCTTTTAATATCGGTATAACTATAGACTTTTGCCAGATTTGTGGTACAGTTCCGTTAACCCAGCATTTCTGCAGAATTTTGTGTAGGAAAATAAGATAGTTTTCAGGGAGATGTTTAATCATTTCAGTCGAAACTGCATCAACACCTACCGAACTCGTTTTGTTGTGTAGAAACAGTATTGTGTTTTTTAGCTCTTCTAAGGTGATTGGAGAATTAAACCAGAGATCATTCTGAGGTATTGGATCAGTGTAGATTGGGTTGTTATCTTCCATTTCTCTGTGATGTTTGCAGTCTGAAGATAAACCTTCAACTTTACTGTGTTTAGCAAATAATTCCACAAAAGTTTCTGCTTTGTCCATGTCTGAAGGAAATGTGTTACATGTTTCTATTATTATCGGACACCTTTGTAGGTTGGTTCCATTCTTCATTTGATTCATTTTCGTCCAGACTTTATGAAAATCTTTGAAATCTGAAATTTGTTTTGTGCAGAATGATGCCCAATAATCTTTCTTTGCTTCAGCGATGGTTTTGTTACATTGGATGTTAGCTTTTTTCATTTCCACATGATCTTCAGGTTTCCGGCTTTTGATGTAGATTTTGAATTTCTCCCTTTTATATTGAACTGCTTTCTCACATGCCTCTGTCCACCAAACATTACCCAATCGATTATTCGATCTAGAAGTTTTGAGTTTCGGAATTGATATGTCTGCAGCGGCTAGAATTGACTCTTGGAATTTAGAAAACATAATGTCTACATTTTCACTTTCATAATGTCTGTAATCCTGATTAGCAAGAGTAGTTCGAAATAAGGACCAGTCTGCACGCTTGTAATTATATTTTGGAATAATATCAGGAGAGCTGTCTTTCATCCTGATGTTTTTGTCAGTTATGGTTATGACGATAGGTAGATGATCGCTTCCCAAAGTGTCTCTGTGAGTTTCCCAGGTACAGGATGGTGCTAATTCTGGTGATATCATAGACAAATCGATGGCTGTCGCCCTGTGTTTGGAGACATCAGGGATCCTAGTGACACTACCATCATTTAGAAGGTAAAGCGAACTATCAACGATATTTTCTACCAAACGATTGCTTGTAACAGTAGAACAGTTCTTTTCCCAAAATGGGGAGTGGGAATTAAAGTCTCCACCTATTAGCCATTTACCACGCTGCTGATCTTGGATTGTGCGCAGCCATTCTGTGTTGTGGTCATTTGGACCTGTTGGCAGGTAGACTGACAAAACGTTGATGTTTAAAGAATTGCTTAATTGGACAGTGGCAGCACAAGCGTGCAAATCATCGCTTGATTTCAAAACTGGGGAAGTAAGTAAGCAGTATTGTAAGTCTTTGAGTATATATATCGCGGTGGATACCTTCTTCCCGTGATTCCCACATTCATAGACTGGAGGA
>JAPXFY010004125.1:10000-19109 GCA_030674185.1 Monoplex corrugatus | reverse complement strand
TTTGGGGAAGAAAAATTAGAGCTACTCGTCACAACAGGAAAACTGGAGAGAAAAAGAACACCAGGTAGACCTGGCGAGAAAATATTGGACGGACTTGGTGGAGTGGATGAAGAAGAGCCGGTGGGAGATGTACTTGCAGCAGAGAAACGATAGAATTCGGAGGGAGCACCATGATCACCAACGCCATGCTGCAGGCACATGATGATGATGATGATGATATGGATTCCACGGAGACAACGGGGTTGTCCTTGATGGAATTATATAAAGAAAATGTCATGTTTATAGGGAAGCTTAAATACACACATGCATAAATATAGAAGAGAACACGAGTGGCGCTTGTACCCCGGCGATACTCTCGATAGGAACAGCAGCCAGAATTCCAGAATGTAAATCCGCAGTGTGAAAAAACAAGGAAACACTGAAATAAAAAACACACACAACACCACACACACACACACACACAACACCACACACACACACACACACACACACAACACACACACACACACACGCACACGCACACACACACAACACACCCCAACAAACACACACAGACATTCACACACACACACTCCACACGCTCTCGCGGATACACACACATACATACACACATTCCACAAACACACAAACGCACACACACACACACACACACCACACAACACACACACACACACACACACACACACACACACACATACACACAGAGTCACACATACATACACATACAAAATCACACAACACACAAAATATTTTTCTCTATACATTGATTTTTATCTGCTTAGAAGAACAAATTTACAAAAGTGATTATCTAAACGTCAACAATCCTTGAGAGAGGGACATACAAACAGGAACTAAGAATAGAGACAGAGACAGAGCGATATAAAGACAGCTAATGAGACAGAGAGAGAGAGAGAGGAGAGAGGAGGAGGAGAGAGAGAGAGAGAGAGAGACAGAGACAGATAGACAGACAGACAGACAGAGAGGACAGGGAGACAGAGAGAGATAATGAGACAGAGAGAGAGAGTGAGTGTGTGTGTGTGTGTGAGAGAGAGAGAGAGAGAGAGAAAGATGAGACAGACAGACAGACAGAGGCAGAAGAGGAGACAGACAGAGAGAGACAGACAGACGAGAGAGAGAGATAGAGAGACAGATAGAGTGTAAGAAACGAAAAAACACAGAGACAGAGAAAAGAGAGAGAGAGATAGAGAGGAGCGAGAGAAGAAATCACACACACACATACTCATGCATGCACACACACACACACACACACACACGCTAACGAGCAAGAGAAGGATAGAGCTAACATTGTTTTCATATTGTGCCAGGCAGTGGTTACATGGGAGGGTCTCTTTAGACTTTTCCAGCTTGCTTTTTCCCTGTAGGTGGACACTGAAGGATGAGTTGTCATGCTGTTCAAGTGCACGAAAGACGTTCCCCTCCTTTTTTAATGCCCTCTTAAAAAATTGAGTAGGGATTATTTCGTGTTGGCGGAGTACATGTGTATGTGTGTGTGTGGTGTGTGTGTATACATGTATTATACATACATATGTACATATGTGAATATGTGTGTGTTTGTGTGTGTGTGTATGAGTGTGTGTATACCTGAGTGTATGTACGTGTATCTTTTTGTACTTTTGTATGTGTGTTGTGTGTGTGTGTGTGGGGGGTGGGGGTGTGGTGGGGATTGGTTTGAGGGTCAGAATATGGGGCGTGTGTGAGTCAGTGTGTATTGTTGGTTTCTTTGTGTCTGCGTGTATATGTGGAGTGTGTATGTGTTTGTTTGTGTATGTGTGTGTGTGTGTGTGTGTTGTGTGAGAGAGAGAGACTGAGAGAGTGCATATGTACATATACATATATATATAATAGCATATATATATATATGTAGAAAGAAACTCTAGGGAGAGTAGACAACAGAAGGGTCTTCAGAGAAGTAATCCCCTTAAGACAAGTGTTTCGGGCCCTGAACTCCTTACACTCTCGGGGGGCCGGGCCACATCCAGGTCATGACTCCTGGATGCCCTTCTGCTGTTGTCTATTTTTTTTTTCCCCACGTCGGGGAGCGAACCTGGGCGATTCTGCGCTTCAGAACTGCGGTACGCTGGTTTTACCAATGTGCTAACGGGGCACACATCATCTGTAGGGAATTTTAATCCTTATGAAGTTCACTTTTGGTTCCTCCTTGCCCAGATCCAGCTTGAGCTCCTTTCTGCTGCCTCTGCCATCGCTTTAAGGGCTCTAGTCCTCTTCTTCCCAGAAATGGCGAGTTGTTTCATGAGATCATAATAATTACAATAATAATAATTACAATATTTATATAGCGCAAAATCTTGATAAAATCAAATCTAAGCGTTTGAAGCAGACACACACGCAAGCACCCCACGCACGCACGCACGCACACACACGCACGCACACACAACACACACACACACACACACACACACACACACACACACTCACACGCATGGCTATAAATGGGGAGAAAAGTATAAAAGCAATAAAAGCAAGAATAAAAGCATTGGAAAAATTATAGAGAGCATAGCATATACAATTATATATTATAACCATGTGTTTCCCCCTCCGAGCGGAGACAGGCTGCAGAGGGGGGGGGGGGGGTTGAGTGAGGTTAGGATTTTATGCGGAGGAGAAAAGGTGAGTTCTGAGAGCGGACTTGAAGGAGACAAAAAGTAGGTTGCTGACGGACTGGGAGAGGAAGTTTGTTCCAGGAGAGTGGACCAGAAACAGAGAAGGCTCGTGGACCATAGGTATTGAGCTTTAGTGCGTGGAAAGCGAAAAGTCAGAGGATCGGAGGCAGAGCGGAGGGTACGTGAGGGAACATAGATCTCAAGTAGGCTTGACAGGTAATCGGGGGCTGCGTTATTGAGGCTTTTGTAGCACATGGTGTCTAGTTTGTACTGTATGCGCTTTGATACAGGGAGCCAGTGAAGTTGTGCAGGAGAGGAGATATGTGGTCAGCTTTTTTCTTTTTGAGTACAAGGCGTACAGCATTGTTTTGAATGCGCTGTAGGATGTGAATGGTGGAGGCAGGAAGACCAGACAGGAGTGAATTGCAATAGTCAATGCGAGACATTATGAAAGAGAGAAACGAGTTTTGCAGTTGTTTCGACATAGAGATACTTCCTGATCAGCCTTATACGATGGAGATGATAAGTAGCGAGATCTGGCAGTTTGAGAAACAAAGTTGTTCATGGAGAGGGTAGAGTCAATGCAGACACCAAGGTTTTTAGCTGAATCAGAAATTGGGACTGATGTGTTACATAATGGGAGAGAAAGAGGAGGCAGCTGAGAAAGTTTCTGACGGGTGCCAATGAGGATAGCTTCTGTCTTGTCGTCATTAAGCTGAAGTTTGTTGAACGTCATCCAGTTCTTAATGTCTGAGTAACACTCAGTGGTGCGAGTCAACAGGCGCTGTATATTATCAGGTGAGTCACTGTCTTGAAGTTGGGTGTCATCAGCATAGAAGTGGTGTTTTTATAGAGTGGGAGTTGATGATGGTGGACAGGGGGAGGTGTAAAGAGTGAAAAGAACAGGGCCAAGGACAGATCCTTGTGGAACACCACAGGTCAGGTATGCAGGTTGAGAGTAAGTGCCATTGATAAGCGGAGGTGCCCACAAACCCTCTTGCCCCCACCTCTATGGCGAAGATTTTGACCCGAAGACCTGCTTTCTTCAGGGTGCTGGCAAGACCGGCGTATTTTTCGGTCTTGTAGATATGTGCTTCTTCCATTCTGCTTTCGTATGGCACAGTGGTTCTATCAGAATCACTTGTTTCGAGGAGTCAGAGTGGAGAGCGATGTCTGGTCTCATGCCTGTCTTGCTGATGACATCTGGGTAATTTCTCCACTCTGGGAGGTCTGCTGTACATCCCAGTCGATCTGCTCCATCCAGAAGACCCTTTGGCAATGTGCTGGTTGTCATAGCAATTTCGGGCCAGACCTGTTTCCCTCCTGCTTTGTAGAACGTTTGTCATAGCAATTGGTGCGTTTGGGGTCATGGTTTTTTCGCTAACCACGTCTGTGATCACTTTCAGAACTTGGTTGTGCCTCCATGTATACCTTCCTTGGGCTAGCGCTACTTTGCAAGAGCTTAGGACATGTTCCACTGTTTGTTTCTTCTGACAGAGCGGACATGCTAGGTCATCTGATTTCCCCCATTTCACTAAGTTTGCATTCGAGGGGAGCAGGTCATATACAGATCTGAGGAGGAAGCTTATCCTTAGAGGAGCCATGTGCCACATATCGTTCCAGCTGAGACTTCTTTGGAGTGCACTGTCCCATGTTGTCCATTGCCCCTGTTGACCATGCTGGACTGCCTTCTGCACTCTTTTGACATCTTCTTCTTTCTTCAACTCCTGTATGATCATGTCTCTTTTTCCTTCCCTTTGGCTTTGGACCACCACTGCATTTTTGTTGCTCCCAGTCCCTGTCTGTTGGTTTGCGTGTGTCCAATTATTTCTTTGATGCTGAGGTTTCTCTTGGCATTGTTTACAGCCTCTTGGACTTTCCATTTTCTGCCAGTTCTCAGCTTTGGTTGAACTGATCTCACGATATTGTCTTCCGATTCCTCCAGCATGCTCAACAGTCTTGCTTTTCCAACTTTGTATTCCTCCACTATGGATTTGAGAGGTAGCTTCAGCATTGCTTGACGACAGTAGAATGCAACATCAGTGAGACCAGGTGGGACACCGAGCCATTTTCTTGTGTATTTGTTGATTTTGGCTTCCATTGCTTCCACTGTGCTGGTGCAAATGTCATAGATTAGCAGTGGCCACAGCAGCTTTGGTATCAGCATGAACTGTAGACACCAGACTTTCTATTTGCCTGGCAGTCCGCAGTTATCTATTTTCTTCAGGCCTTCTTCTGCTGTTTGCTTGGTTTCACATCCCATTTGTGTGTCTTTCAGGGAGTCATCATACCATCTTCCGAGACTTTTTACTGGCTCTTTCTGTGACAGTGGGGATGGCTTGGTTGGCTACCATGAATTTGACTGAATCTGCCACTTTTCCTTTTCGCAGTGAGAGACTTCGGGATTTCTTTGGTTTGAACCTCATTCTTGAAGAGGCCACCAGCTCATCCAGCTGCTTTAAGATTTGGTGTGTCTCTTCCTCATCCGTGGACAAGACTGTTGTGTCATCCATGAAAGCTTTCAGAGGAGGCATCGGGTATCCATCTCCCAGATTCACTGGACCTGAACTCTTCATTGCAGCTTTCAAGATGACTTCCATTGCCAACACGAACAGTATGGGAGAGATTGCACAGCCCATTGCAATGCCCACCTCTAGGTCTATCCAGTCCGTGGTGTATTCTTTGGTAGAGAACCGCATTGAGAACCCTTGGAAATACTTCCTCAGCATTGTTCGGATGTTTTCTGGGATGTGATACATTTCAAGAGCCAGCTGGATCATATCGTGTGGAACTGATCCATATGCATTCGCCAGATCAAGCCAAACTACGTCAATGTCTCTCTTGTCTGTTCTTGCTTTTTGGATGGCATCCCAAATCAACGTGGCATGTTCCAAGCATCCAGGCATTCCTGGTATGCCTCCCTTTTGGACTGACATATCCATATACTTGTTTTCAGTCAGGTATTTTGTCAATCTTGCTGCCATAACAGGAAGAAGATTTTCCCCTCGACGTTCAGAAGTGATATTGGCCTGAACTGGTTGATGCTGCTGGAGTTCTGCTCCTTCGGAATGTACACTCCTTCAGCTCTCATCCATTGGTCGCTGATCTTCTGGTTCCTCCATGCTATATATACACTCGAATATATAGATAGATACATATGAGTAGTATAATTCTCGATATCTCATCCCCCAACAATTGGAATTGCTCCTGCTCCTAGGTCAGGAGGTCAGGAGGTCAGGAGGTCACCAGGGTACTCGGTTAGCTGGTTTACCAGGGCAACAGGTCACCGAGTCAGATCAGGTTATGAAGTCACTAGAGCATAATGTTGAGACTGAGCTAGATAATGATAACGGCAACGAAACCAATGGGGGTATTTATCACGGTTTATACGATCGAAACGACCTTTTGTCAGGGACTGCTTTTGGCCATGCAGAGCCAGATCAAGTCACAGACTTGGGAAATGAATAGGTTTAGCTGCATACCTGACCTGTGGTTGTTCCACAAGGATCTGTCCTTGGCCCTGTTCTTTTCACTCTTTACACCTCCCCCCTGTTCACCATCATCAACTTCCACTCTATAAAACACCACTTCTATGCTGATGACACCCAACTTTAAGACAGTGACTCACCTGAAAATGTACAGCGTCTCTTGACTCGCACCAGTGAGTGCTACTCGGACATTAAGAACTGGATGACATACAATAAACTTCAGCTTAACGACGACAAGATAGAAGCTATCCTCATTGGTATCCGTCAGAAACTTTCTCAGCTGCCTCCTCTTTCTCTCCCATTTATGTAACACATCAGTCCCAATTTCTGATTCAGCTAAAAACCTTGGTGTCTACCTTGACTCTACTCTCTCCATGAACAACTTTGTTTCTCAAACTGCCAGATCTTGCTACTATCACCTCATCGTATAAGGCTGATCAGGAAGTATCTCTCTGTCGAAACAACTGCAAAACTCGTTCTGGCCTTCATTATGTTTCGCATTGACTATTGCAATTCACTCCTGTCTGGTCTTCCTGCCTCCACCATTCACATCCTACAGCGCATTCAAAACAATGCTGCACGCCTTGTACTCAAAAAGAAAAAAGCTAACCACATATCTCCTCTCCTGGCACAACTTCACTGGCTCCCTGTATCAAAGCGCATACAGTATAAATTAGAATTAGACACCATCAGCTACAAAAGCCTCAATAACGCAGCCCCCGATTACCTGTCAGGCCTACTTGAGATCTATGTTCCCTCACGTACCCTCCGCTCTGCCTCCGATCCTCTGACTCTTCGCTTTCCACGCACTAAGCTCAATAACTATGGTCCACAAGCCTTCTCTGTTTCTGGTCCACTCTCCTGGAACAAACTTCCTCTCTCATCCCGTCAGCAACCTACTTTTGTCTCCTTCAAGTCCGCTCTCAAAACTCACCTGTTTCCTCTGCATAAAATCCTGACCTCACTCAACCCCTCTGCAGCCTGTCTCCGCTCGGTGTGGAATCACACTGTAATATATATTTGCATATAATACATGAATGTTCTCTATAATTTTTCCCCATTTATAGCCATGTGTGTGTGTGTGCGTGTGTGTGTGTGTGTGTGTGTGTGTGTGTGTTGTGTGTGTGTGTGGTGTGTGTGTGTGTTGCGTTGTGTGCATGCGTGTGTATGTGTATGTTCAGGGGTTAGATTTGATTTCTATCAAGATTTTGCGCTATACAAACACTGTTAATTATTATTATTATTATTAGATATATAAGAAAGGTGATATTAAAAAATTAATCAGATGGATCCAAACTGGCTTTACCAGTATTATTGCAGGACCTACAAGTGGAAAAACAATGTTTGTTGAAAAGTTTTTAGAACAGATATCTGTCATGATGCACCCTACTCCGGAAGAAATAATTTGGTGTTACGGGGAATGGCAAACAAGATTCAAGGAGTTGAAAAACGTAAAACTGATGGAAGGGTTTCCCAAAATAGACAAATGGGCAGTAAAAAAAAAAGACGTTTAGTGATTATTGATGATTTGATGAACATGATCCTCCTCCTCCTACTGGTTCCCCAAACACTCTGTAACAGGCAAGAAGAAGCGAAACATGCATACATGATTAAGACAGTTTCTTTCTTTCTTTCTTTTTTCTTTCATTCTTTTTTCTTTCTTTCTTTTTGTCTTTTTTTTTCTCTTCGTTTTTTTTTCTTGCTTTTTATTTTCTTTGTCTTTCTATCTTCACAATCATCAAATCGCATAGCCACAGATTTGAGGCTCACTCCACTTGTGTTCGTATTTCGTGTTACGAATACTTTGTTTTACACCGTGGATTTGATGAACATTTTCGTCCCTTTCATATCGATCAATGTCAATCAAAATGCTGCTCTTTATTATTGAAAATACACTATTGAAAATTGATAGTAATTCTGAAAGAAAAATTAAAGCAGTTACAACTTCTATCATTTGTTGAAATGGTTGATGGCAGCAAAGAATAGTTTTCAGCCAGAGTTTTGTAGTTTAGACAGTAATCAATATGGATAGTCAACAGTTTTAAATAATTTTCGTTCACTTTTAGCTTTGGGTTTTATTGCATGTTTTTCAGACTTAAAAAAGGCAGAAAGAGAGACGTCTTTAATTTAAGTTTGTCTCCCTCGTTTCCAGAACAAAAGCAGGTTTTAGAGCATAACCCCACGAAACTGTCACCCGTGTATTCGGTTTTGAAAAGCCCTGGGGTCCTTTTGTCAAAGCGAACACGTTCAAGGCAACTTGAACAGAGAGAAGGGTTCCATGCTTGTTGCGCTACCTCTCCCTTGCTTCGAATATATTTTCATATTCACATTTTTTTAAACCAAGACTTCAGAAAGGCAAGAAGGCTAGTTGGTCTTCAAGGGGTGGGACCTGGAAATCAATCTATCTCTCCAGTGTTTATACCAAAGCAGCCGGGCAATGACCTACTCGTCACGATTTTTAACTGCGTTGGGATCTTTTAGCTTGTGTAACCAGAAGGCACGCGGGTCCGACTCGTTTTTCTTCTCCTTTCGAAGGACTAGACGTTTAGTTTAATTTTTGATTCAAACTGTGGAGAAAAGTCGAGGCCTTTACGGGGATCGAACCCTGGAACTTGGACTTTAGTTATTGGCAGGCGAGCATCTGAACCATTCTGCCACTTATTTCTCTGAGAAAATGTTGCCTGTGTTGAGTGGAGTGACAGAGACATAGCAGACTACAACTCAACCGACAACGAAGCTCTATGATAACCCCAAGAACTGGGGGAAAAAACGATCACAATGATAGCTAGATGAGGTTTGACCATGTAGACAACCGACGAAAGAAAATTCATATTCGTATTCACAGGTTTTTTTAAAACGTGACTTCTGAAAGGCAAGAAGGCTAAGTGGTCTTCAAGGGGTGGGACCTGGGAAATCAGCCTATCTCTCCAATGTTTTATACCAAGGCAGCCGGGCAATGCCCTGCTCTTCATGATTTTC
>JAPXFY010004125.1:0-5000 GCA_030674185.1 Monoplex corrugatus | reverse complement strand
TGCGAAAGACTTTCTCGAATACATACAGGTGAATGGACCCACAAGGCAGAATATAGGAAGAAATGACAGAAAACAAAGGAGCCAGGGAAGTTTCAGTCTTTTTCTCCTAATTTTCGTATCTGGTGTTTGTTTGTTTGCTTGGGATCTTACGCTTGACAAAGGCCAACTGGCCGAAAATTTGCGCCTGTCTTGTCTTGTTGTATTAATCAAACACGCGTTCTTATTCTTTTTTCGTGTTTTTTTTTTTTCTTCTTCTCATTCCTGTTTGCTTGAACGCGGGCAGTCACACTTGTTTTGGATTTGAAATTTGAAAGTTATGTCCATGAAAAAGCAGAACATATGTGGACGTCGGTATGTGCCGCAGGCCATTTTGTTTACACAGTCGTACTAAAAGCCTTTAACCCTTTGACTCCTGCACCATATCCACCAATTGCAAAAAGAAGAAAAGAACTTTGATTCCCTCACCCTATCCAACAGCTTCCTGGACTTAACCCTTTGATTCCCTCACCTTATACACCAGCTTCCTGCAAGAAATGAACCCGTTAATTCCCTCACGCTATCCACCAGCTTCCTACAGGAATATACCCCTTTGATTCCCTCATGCTATCCACCAGATTCCTACAGTAATATGCCCCTTTGATTCCCTCACGATATCCACCAGATTCCTACAAGAATATACCCCATTGATTCCCTCACGCTATCCACCAGATTCCTACAGGAATATACCCCATTGATTCCCTCACGCTATCCACCAGATTCCTACAGGAATATACCCCATTGATTCCCTCACGCTATCCACCAGATTCCTACAGGAATATACCCCATTGATTCCCTCACGCTAAACCACCAGCTTCCTACAGGAATATACCCCTTTGATTCCCTCACCCTGCCCACCAGATTCCTACAGTAATATGCCCCTTTGATTCCCTCACGCTATCCACCAGATTCCTACAGGAATATACCCCATTGATTCCCTCACGCTATCCACCAGATTCCTACAGGAATATACCCCATTGATTCCCTCACCCTGCCCACCAGATTCCTACAGGAATATACCCCATTGATTCCCTCACGCTATCCACCAGATTCCTACAGGAATATACCCCATTGATTCCCTCACGCTATCCACCACATTCCTACAGGAATATACCTCATTGATTCCCTCACGCTATCCACCAGATTCATACAGGAATATACCCCTTTGATTCCCTCACGCTATCCACCAGCTTCCTACAGGAATATACCCCTTTGATTCCCTCACGCTATCCACCACATTCCTACAGGAATATACACCTTTGATTCCCTCACCCTGCCCACCAGATTCCTACAGGAATACACCCCTTTGATTCCCTCACGCTATCCACCAGCTTCCTACAGGAATATACCCCTTTGATTCCCTCACCCTGCCCACCAGCTTCCTACAGGAATATACCCCATTGATTCCCTCACGCTATCCACCAGATTCCTACAGGAATATACCCCTTTGATTCCCTCACCCTGCCCACCAGATTCCTACAGGAATATACCCCTTTGATTCCCTCACGCTATCCACCAGATTCCTACAGGAATATACCCCTTTGATTCCCTCACGCTATCCACCAGATTCCTACAGGAATATACCCCATTCATTCCCTCACCCTGCCCACCAGCTTCCTACAGGAATATACCCCTTTGATTCCCTCACGCTATCCACCAGATTCCTACAGGAATATGCCCCTTTGATTCCCTCATGCTATCCACCAGATTCCTACAGTAATATGCCCCTTTGATTCCCTCATGCTATCCATCAGATTCCTACAGTAATATGCCCCTTTGATTCCCTCACGCTATCCACCAGCTTCCTACAGGAATATACCCCTTTGATTCCCTCACCCTGCCCACCAGCTTCCTACAGGAATATACCCCATTGATTCCCTCACGCTATCCACCAGATTCCTACAGGAATATACCCCTTTGATTCCCTCACGCTATCCACCAGATTCCTACAGGAATATACCCCATTGATTCCCTCACGCTATCCACCAGCTTCCTACAGGAATATACCCCTTTGATTCCCTCACCCTGCCCACCAGCTTCCTACAGGAATATACCCCTTTGATTCCCTCACCCTGCCCACCAGCTTCCTACAGGAATATACCCCTTTGATTCCCTCACCCTGCCCACCAGCTTCCTACAGGAATATACCCCTTTGATTCCCTCACCCTGCCCACAAGCTTCCTACAGGAATATGCCCCTTTGATTCCCTCACGCTATCCACCAGCTTCCTACAGGAATATACCCCTTTGATTTCCTCACCCTGCCCACCAGATTCCTACAGGAATATACCCCATTCATTCCCTCACCCTGCCCACCAGCTTCCTACAGGAATATACCCCTTTGATTCCCTCACCCTGCCCACCAGATTCCTACAGGAATATACCCCTTTGATTCCCTCATCCTATCCACCAGATTCCTACAGTAATATGCCCCTTTGATTCCCTCACGCTATCCACCAGCTTCCTACAGGAATATACCCCTTTGATTCCCTCACGCTATCCACCAGATTCCTACAGGAATATACCCCTTTGATTCCCTCACACTGACCACCAGCTTCCTACAGGAATATACCCCTTGATTCCCTCACCCTGCCCACCAGCTTCCTACAGGAATATACCCCTTTGATTCCCTCACGCTATCCACCAGATTCCTACAGGAATATACCCCTTTGATTCCCTCACCCTGCCCACCAGCTTCCTACAGGAATATACCCCATTGATTCCCTCACCCTGCCCACCAGATTCCTACAGGAATATACCCCTTTGATTCCCTCACCCTGCCCACCAGATTCCTACAGGAATATACCCCTTTGATTCCCTCACCCTGCCCACCAGCTTCCTACAGGAATATACCCCATTGATTCCCTCACCCTGCCCACCAGATTCCTACAGGAATATACCCCTTTGATTCCATCACCCTGCCCACCAGATTCCTACAGGAATATACCCCTTTGATTCCCTCACCCTGCCCACCAGCTTCCTACAGGAATATACCCCTTTGATTCCCTCACCCTGCCCACCAGCTTCCTACAGGAATATACCCTTTGATTCCCTCACCCTGCCCACCAGCTTCCTACAGGAATATACCCCTTTGATTCCCTCACCCTGCCCACCAGCTTCCTACAGGAATATACCCTTTGATTCCCTCACCCTGCCCACCAGCTTCCTACAGGAATATACCCCTTTGATTCCCTCACCCTGCCCACCAGATTCCTGCAGGGAGCTGGTAAATAGAGTGACGGAATCAAAAGGTTAGTTCTTTTCTTTGCAAGCATAATCGGCAATGCCGAATGCTGGTGGACAGGGTACGGGAGTCAAAGGGTTAAAGAACATTCAAAAGAATATTTCACTAAGGCTTTTTTTCGATCTCAGCTCCTGCCGCTTCCTCTCATCACCCACCCTTTTTTTTTTTACGTAGATTGTTTCATATAGACTTGAGAGAAATGTATCTGTGTATAGACTGCTATATATAGACTTTGGAGAAATATGTATGTGCGTCACTGTTTGTCTGTCTGTGTTTCTCTGACAAAAATGTCTTTGAAGACTTTTTCACTTTTTCCACCCCGTGGATGTTTACTAAAGTTGGTTAAGTGTATAGACCATAGAACTTATCGCGAGTATTTTATGATAAGACCATGAATACTCCCTCAACCCTTCCCCTCCCCCTCCCCCCCTTCCCCCGCCCAAAGGAAATGGGAAAAAAAAGAAGAAAATAGTCTGAAATCAGCACCTTTTTAGGAAAGTGTCTGAGCGATATTTTCTTAAGAATTTTTGAGAATATTCGTCACTGGTTTTCACTGTTGTGACACTCTACCATTATGCTCGATTAGCTTCACGTTTTATTTTCATATTCATATTCAATGTTTTAACAACCTTGAAGAATACGACATCTAGATTTTCTGCAGTGATGTCACGATGTTTGTACTAAAAGGGGATTACTAGAATGGCTTGTCCATGTCGCTCAAACTTGTTGTTCCTGATTTACATAAATGCGTAAAACCACACATGGCGTGGAAGCATGGATAAGAATGCATTTGAAACGTAGGGGACAGACATGCAGAGATAGATATTATGCACAGATAGAGAGAGAGAGAGAGAGAGAGAGAGACAGACAGACAGACAGACAGACAGATAGATATATATATATATATATATAGAGAGAGAGAGAGAGAGAGAGAGAAGAGAGGGAGACACAAAGAGAGAGAGATAGAGAGAGAGAGACAGAAAGAGAGAGAGACAGAGAGAGAAAGAGAGAGATAGAGTGAGAGAGAGAGAGGGGGGACACACACACATAGACGCACACACACACCACACAGACACACGCACGCACACACACAGACACACACAGACACACACACAGACACGCACAGACACACACACACACACACACACACACACACACACACACATCTTATTTCACATCAATATTCAATGTTTTAGCGAGCTTGAAAAACACAAGACACATGTTCTGAAGTGATGTTTGTACTTAAACAGGAGATAACTGAAATGGCTAGACCATCTTGCTCAAACTTATATATACACACGTGTGGATGTGCATTTGAATGTAAGTGTGTGCGTGTGTGCGTGTGTGCATGTGTGCGTGTGTGTGTGTGTGTGTGTGTGTGTGTGTGTGTGTGTGTGTGTGTGTGTGTGTGTGTGTGTGTGTATGTGTGTGTGTGTGTTCGTTATTTCTTTTAACGTCTATTCACATAAGTGCTTTTAAACGAATGTGTGTGCGTGCATGTGTGTGTGTGTATGTGTGTGTGTGTGTGTGTGTGTGTGTGTGTGTGTGTGTGTGTGTGTGTGTGTGTGTGTGTGTGTGTGTGTGGTGTGTGTTCTGTGTCTGTGTATCTGTGTGTGTGTGTGTCTGTCTGTGTGTGCATATGTCTGTGTCTGACTCTGTGTCTGTGTCTGCATGCGTATGTGTGTGTGGAGGGAATATGTACATGTATTTGTGTCAGTCAG
>JAPXFY010000412.1:22500-25000 GCA_030674185.1 Monoplex corrugatus | reverse complement strand
TAAAGCTGTGACAAGATGTAACAACGTTTTAGTGTCCTGTCCCCAAGACTGTTTACTAATAATTCTTATTAAATTATAGCTTTTCATAGCTTTACATAACAAGGCATCAATATGTTCTTTCCACTGTAAACTAGAAGTCAATTGTACTCCCAGAAATTTCACGTGAGTAGTATATTTCAGTTCCTCATCACCAATTTTAAACAACGGTACTTCTTTCGGACTGAGACCATTATTAAAAAGCATCATGTGTGTTTTTTCATTGGATATTTCCAGACCGTTAACTGTCAAGTAAGTGGAAATATTATTAATTTCATGTTGATAGAGCTTTTTAATGTATTTTATTTCTCTCAAGGAAGTCTTCCTTTTTAACGAAACATTCATCCAGATCGCTATATCATCAGCGTACTGAGCAACGTTTACATTGTTTGAGACTTGAGTTGGTAGGTCATAGATCAAAATATTAAATAATAGAGGAGATATTACGGAACCCTGAGGAATTCCCATGTTTACAGATCGTTTTTCAGAGTATGTATTACCTATTTTAGCAACTATACTTCGGTCATTTATAAATGTTTTGATAAAATTATAAAGATTACCATTGAGACCGATATGTTTAAATTTTAACAAAAGTTTCGCATGCCAGACTTGATCGTATGCTTTTTTAAGATCAAAGAAGGTAGCTAAGACATTTTTCCTTTTAGCAAACTGATTTTTTATTTGAGTTGTTAACTTAACTAAATGGTCTGATGTTGATCTACCTTTTCGAAACCCAGATTGATTGATAGGTATTATATTATTTTTCTCACAAAAGTAACTCAGTCTATTCACTATAATTTTTTCCATTAGTTTTGAAACATGGGATGTAAGCGAGATAGGTCTGTAACTACCTGGATCTGAAAGGGGTTTATTAGGTTTTGGTATTGGTAACACAATCGAAGTCTTCCAAATGTCAGGTAAGCTACCACTTTCCCAGCATTTTAGTATGATATTGTGTAAGTATTCAATCCATTTCTCTGGTAAATGATTTAAAAGGGTATATGAAACGCCATCCAGTCCTACAGCCGATTTTTTGTTGTTCAACGAGAGAAGGGCATCTTTAAGTTCTTTTAATGTAATTTTTGAATTTATGTACATGTGATTATCAGGGGCAGGATCTGAGTATGCGACGGACTCTTCAATTTTCCGTCTTTCCTCCCTTAATGGAGCAGACAAGCTACTGGAATTACTTGTTCTTGAAAAGAACTGTACAAATTCTTCAGCTTTCTCAGATGACGAAGGAAAGTCTTTATCTTTAATCTTAAGAGGAAATTGTGGTAAATTAAAACCATTTTTCATTTCTTTGACCTTATTCCAAATTTTAGGAAGATCTTTAGGCCCGGAAATTTGTTCAGAGCAAAAATCTGACCAATAGCGCTTTTTGGCTTGGACTATAACTTTGTTTGAGTGAATCTTAGCCATTTTCATATTGTAATGGTCTTCTGGAGATTTAGTTTTTAAATAGAGTTTATACATTTTCTTTTTTTCATTCTTTGCTTCTTCACATAATTGATTCCACCAACTATTTCCAACATGAGTACCTTTGTTTACATTTTTCCTTTTTGGAATGGAATTGTTTGCTGCCTCATGTAGCGCATTGGTGAAATGGGAATACATATCATTAATATTGACGCATTCATTAAACGTGCAATCTTTTCCCATTAAAATATTCCGATATTTTACCCAGTTAGCACGTTTGTACATATATCGAGGTATAACGTCGTCTTGTTCTGGTGTGTTATCAAACGGTTCATTTATAACTGTAACAATTGGCAGGTGATCACTTCCGAGGGAGTCAGATGTAACATCCCACATGCTATTAATGACAAGGTCAGGTGATAACAAAGTTAGGTCAATGGCAGAAACCTTATGTTGAGGATTATCCGGAATTCTAGTTGTTCTACCGTCATTTAACAAGACTAATCCGGAGTCAATGACATTTTCTACAAAACGATTATTAGATACATAGTGACAGTCCTTATCCCAAAATGGAGAATGGGCATTAAAATCCCCCGTGATCAACCATTTCTCATTGTTGTCTAAAGTCCGTAGCCAGTCACTATTTTCACTATTAGGCCCACGTGGATAATACACAGAAAGTATATTTATAGATGACACAGAGTTAATCTTCACTTTCACAGCTACGCAATAAACACCATCAGTGCCCTTTGGCACAGGAGGCGGAATGATCTTATAATCCACGTCTTTGCGTACATAAACGGCTGCATAAATCTTTGAGTTATTGTCACAGACGTGTGTCACTGGAGGAAAGTGATAATCTTCTAAATTAGGTAATTTGCAATTTGCCACATTCAGTGACTGTAAGGCAACAATATGATGCTTATTTACAGATAAATATTGTTGAAGATGAGGATGATTAATATTCACTGATCGACTGTTCCATTGAAGAACAGAAAAACCAGTGTTATGTTGATTTTTGACTTGCATAACTACCCAAAACCAG
>JAPXFY010004124.1:12500-19111 GCA_030674185.1 Monoplex corrugatus | reverse complement strand
GACAACCCTGGTGACGAGATTAAAAACCCAAAGAAAAAAAGGGATGGCCTGTTTTGGATTTAAATTGTACTGAAACGGTGTTTGACTTTTGTTTTATTACTAATTTTAAAAGGGTAGAGTGGAAAAGAAGTCATGCAATGGACAAATAGAAACAGTATAAACAACAGGAATGATCACAATCACCCTATCATATTTCCCCATCGAAAGTCCTTTGGGTTGGCCCATGGGCCTTTCCCAGCTGCTTAATTCCCCTCTTTCCTGCGCTTTTCCTCTCCCAGTTCTTGTCAAATCCATCTAAACCCTTCTCTCTGTCTAGCTTTCTGTTTTCCTCAAATTGCGGTGCCGTGTTTTGGGTTTACCCAAAACATGGTTTTTGTTATGATACAATAGGAAAGCAATTATAAAAAAAAAACCCACGGGGGCAAAATGAACAGTGTCGGGAAATTAAATTTTTCACAGGTAGGCGTGTTATCCCATAGCAGCCCTGTAACCTTCCCAATTTCTCTCCCTTCTCTCCATTTTACATTGCTGTGGGGAATTTCCTGTCTCTTGGCCTCCTTTGTTCCCCCGCAAAAGTGTAGTGTTTGTTGGACGTGCGTGTGCCTGTACATATGTGATGATGTGCTCAAGGGAATTTTGCTGGTTCTGGGGAGAAACTCTCTTATTTAAATTTTAAAAGTGACATCATCCATTTTGATTAGTCCAAAGCGAAAAATTCCCTTTTGATCAGTTCCCCAAGCGAAATTTAAATTTACTTTTTTTCATGAAAGAAATCGGTTATAAAATGATTTGACTTCTGTTTTTGACTACTTTTACGTTTTATGAATTGTTTCCCCGACAAAAAGATTTTTTTAATGTCTAGATCCTAGATCAAAACTGCATCGACAAGATGCGATGGTATCACAATACTTTATATTGATTGGATTTCCCTGGTCTGCGCCAGGGCTCAGTCGACCTTAAATGTCAACCTGTCGTGACTTCACTATCTGTTAATGAAGTCACGCTTTGTTGTTTGCAAAACGATTCATCTATTCACAAACGCATTGTAGTTATTGTGCAACAGTGCCTGGTAAAGCCCGCACAATATGGTGGCCAGTCATCTTTCACTTCTAAAGCTATGTTTGGTAAAGCCCAGACATTATGGTGGCCAGTCATCTTTCACTTCTAAAGCTATGTTTGGTAAAGCCCGGACAATATGGTGGCCAGTCATCTTTCACTTCTAAAGCTATATTTAAATACATTTTTAATGGTCTATGTTTCTAGATTTTGTCTGTGAAGATGTGAATTTGTAAGAAACGTGGAGTTTCAGCAGCCTGTTGCGAAGAGTTTGATGGTGTTAATGTGTGGTTGTCACGCAAAACACTCGTATGGGGATTAGAAAATGTAGTGTGGGAAGCCCATGCATGTTTTTGTCTTTCTCACGCCATATTCCACTCACACTGGGATGACAGCACGACTGTAGGATTTGGCCATGACGTTCCTTTGTCATACTCACTACTTGTAGCTGTAAATCATTCATTTTAACTTGAAACAAAAGATCGAAATGAGAGTACTTACCAGACGTTGTAGAAGTGTAGATGCAATCAAGAGATGTAGCTTCCTTGGTTTTCACGTAATGTATCATTTCCCTGAACGTTGAAATCAGTGACTTTTGCACATCGGTTGTGTTTGGAGTTACAAAAACATCTTTAACTGCACTGTTGTGTTAGATGTAATGTGTGAATCAGATATACTTGGAAATTCAGAACTTGTAGCGTTTTGAAAATATCGCTAAAACTTGATGCAGTTGAAAATACGTTGGCTGGCATGGCCGTTGTTGTATGGGAGGAATTTTCAGGTTTAGAAAGAGATATGGTATGAACTATGTCCAGGAACAGTAGAAACAGAACAGTCAGAATCAATCGTAACATTGTAAATCAAATGTTTGTTCTACTTCAGAGTTAAAATAACTTACACTAACAGTGATAAATTGTTCATCAAAAGACCACAAAAAGTATGCAAGTGGTATGGAGTCGTCCGTACGATATAGGAGATCAGAATTTCGGAAGTTTTATAAGTCTGTTATGGAAGCCCGTGAGGGAGTGACCATTACAGCCATCCGTTCTATTGCCATGATGTCTGCTCTTTGTTATCGTGGCTGACTATTCATTATTCAACTACTGTACGGTATGATCTGTAAGGATAATGTCCACTTTGATCATGCCCTTCTTCACACGAAAACATTCCCAGAGCATAGTAAGGGCCACAGAGTGTATCCCAGGGGCAGTTTTTGATAACCGGATCAAGGCCTGTAATGGACGTTCTACGAATGTCATGCCATTAATGTGATGTTGATGGACACTTCGGTTTTCTCTCTGATTCCTCTGGCTGTCCGCTTCCCGCCGGCAATCAGCCAAAGTACGATATAAAAAAAAGGATGATTCTACATACAGGTAAATGCAAGAGGTGTTCGTGGTATCGTTTGGTTGTCAAATAATGAGCTCTTTCTTTGCAGCGCATCGTAATCTTTGTGTGTTATTGTTCTGTGAATATGTTGTCTTGCGTGCGAATGCAACCTGTCCAAGGCCACGTGACCATGGATGTGATAATGGTTCATGTAGCCCAAGACTGATCCTAATCAAGATGTACTGCTATGCCCATTCTTCTTCTTATCATTATCACGTTATTGCTTCCTCATAAAAATACACCTGAAATGAGATTCATTTAAGAAATTCTTTCAACTGAATCCAGGAATAAGTTGTTGTGCTGTTGAAATGTGTCATTTTGATATTGGAGATTAAAATGATTATAACACTTTTTATCGTTTTTCTTACCAAACATTGGGATGATGTAAATGACAAAGCATCATATCCTCATTGTTCTGTCCATTATCCTGGGTCGTTTCGAAATGAGTTGTAGTCTCATGCATGGTATTCTCGTCAGCAATTACGTTGAAGCAACAGCAACAGAATAGTGGATGTAGCGTTTAGATATAACGTATTTTCAAAAGTAGAATATATCGTACTTGACGCTGAAGTATTACGATAGTCATTGTCACAGAAGAAGAATTATCAATTCTGGAAAGGGCTATGATATGAAATTTATCAAAAGAAAATGTTGATACGATAAGAACTGTGATGGTTAGACAGTTTGACATTGTAGTAAAGTTGTGTGTGTGTGGTGTGTGTGTGTGTGTGTTGTGTGTGTTTGTGTGTGTGTGTTGGGTTGTGTGTTGTTGTGTGTGTGTGTGTGGTTGTGTGTGTTGTGTGTGTGTGGTTGTGTTGTGTGTGTTGTGTGTGTGTTGTGTTGTGTGTGTGTGTGTGTGTGTGTTGTGTGTGTGTGTGTGTGTGTGTGTGTGTGTGTGTTTGTGTGTGTGTGTTTTTGTGTGTGGTGTGTGTGTGTGTGGTGTGTGTGTGTTGTTTGTGTTGTGTGTGTGTGTGTGTGTGTGGTGTGTGTGTGTGTGTGTGTGTGTGTGCTGTGCGTGTGTGTGTGTGTGTGTGTGTGGTGTTGATGTGTGTGTGTGTACGTGTGTGTGTGTGTTGTGTTGTGGTGTGTGTACTTGTGTGTGTGTGTGTGTGTGTGTGTGTGTATATATGTGTGTGTTTTCGAGTGCGCGCACGCGCGCGCGGATGTATACGTCTGTGTACTAATGTGCCAGTGTGTGTGTATGTGTGTGTGTGTGTGTGTGTGTGTGTGCACGCGCGCATGCCCCGCGTGCAAGCGCGGTAGAGAAAAGAGAAGGAAAACCTGAGTGTCCATAAAAGGTCAGACAATGGCTTGTCTATCTGGTTTGTGCTGTTGGCAAAACATGATATCAGCAGTAAAACCAGATACCAACAGCCATGTAATGACACACATTACGCAACATACAGGGTCAACTCAAAGTTGGGTGTTGTTTTTGGTTCCCTGCAACAGTAAATTATTAACAGGAAATAAAGTTCACTCGATCCGTATAACTTTGGAGAAAAAGATAGTAAGAATATTTATAAGATACAAGATGAATGCGTAGGACATATATGGCTAACAAAGAACTGACTTACGTTTGATGGTGTATTAGCTAATATGCTTGCTCATTGCACAAAAAAGCAAAGAACATGTTAAACCTGAAGGTCTGTCTGGTTTGAATTGAAGATGAATGAAGCCGCAAGGCTCCCTTTCAGTTTCAGTTTCAGTTTCAGTTTTTCAAGATGACGTCTCCGCGTTCGGAACAAATTTCATATGCACTAACGTCGTAGGTGCCATGTGTATGGCACATGCCTTAAGCCTGCACATAAACCCATGAGCTACCAGGTCCTGATGCCCTTTTCTAGCCTATGTTTTACCTAGTCTATAATTATGTTATACTGGTATTGTATCAGCCTGTCACTGGAATAATCTTGGTTACATGTAAATGACATCCGTGTATCTTCTCTTCATGTCTGCATGCAAGTCTCCGTCTGGTTTAGGATGATGATGTAATCAGTAACACGATGTAATCAATAAAACGATGTAATCAATAACACGATGTAATCAGTAAAACGATGTAATCAATAACACGATGTAATCAATAACACGATGTAATCAGTAACACGATGTAATCAATAACATGATGTAATCAATAACATGATGTAATCAGTAACACGATGTAATCAGTAATACGATGTAATCAGTAACACGTTGTAATCAATAACACGATGTAATCAGTAACATGATGTAATCAGTAACACGATGTAATCAGTAAAACGATGTAATCAGTAAAACGATGTAATCAATAACACGATGTAATCAATAATATGATGTAATCAGTAACACGATGTAATCAGTAACACGATGTAATCAGTAACACGATGTAATCAATAAGACGATGTAATCAGTAACACGATATAATCAGTAACAGATGTAATCAGTAACACGATGTTATCAAAAAAACGATGTAATCAATAACACGATGTAATCAGTAACACGATGTAATCAGTAACACGATGTAATCAGTAACACGGTGTAATCAGTAAACGATGTAATCATAACACGTATAATCAGTCACACGATGTAATCAGTAACACGATGTAATCAGTAACACGATGTAATCAGTAACACGATGTAACAATACACGATGTAATCAGTAACACGATGTAATCAGTAACACGATGTAATCAGTAACACGATGTAATCAATAACACGATGTAATCAGTAAACGATTAATCATAAACGATGTAATCAGTAACACGATGTAATCAGTACACGATGTAATCATAACACGATGTAATCAGTAACACGATGTAATCAATAACCGATTAATCAGTAATACGATGTAATCAATACACGATGTAATCAATAACACGATGTAATCATAACACGATGTAATCAGTAACACGATGTAATCAATAACACGATGTAATCAATAACACATGTAATCAGTAACACGATGTAATCAGTAACACGATGTAATCAATAACACGATGTAATCAATAACACGATGTAATCAATAACACGATGTAATCAATAATACATGTAATCAATAATATAATCAGAAACATCAGCCTTGCAACAGGTCATCTTGAATTTCATCAGAATGAAACGCATCCTGACAATACTATCAAATCCCATTTGGGTTGAAGTGATAATGGCGTCCACATTAAAACACATATCACACAACACAACATTCCAACGATCCCTTCATGGCTAATCTATTTAGTGAACATGAAAATAGCTGTATAGCACACAAAGGTGTTTTACGTGTAACAGTCAGGCTGGTTTGAGCAGTAAAACATAAAGGAACCGGAAAATTACATAAATTGGAATCGAACGCGTATTCAATACAACCAGATATGAACATAAATAATACCGACATTTTAGGGTTAATCTGGTTTGACGGCATTATGACTAAATGCCAAAACTCAGACTGTCTACTCTTCTCATCTCTCTCCCTTGCCGGGATCAGCAGTAGGAGCCACGCTCGACGTCACAAGTCTTCTCCAGGTAACACAATTGAGATGTCTGTGGTAGACCTCCTAGATTCCAGACCACAAACATCAGCGATGTTATTGAAGTAGGAGGTGTGCCGTCGTCTACAAGCCAACATGATTTTAATGCGCAAAGAAGTCATAAACGAAAACGTACACAATTTTCTGAAAATATGTATAGTCGGGTATGTACACTCCAACGTACAACAACACATTTGAATGTATACGTTGATGATAACAACAAAAAACATGCAGTGGTCAAAGACAACCACAGCACAACTTAACAACAGTTGTGACATGATGTGTGTTTTTCTCTGAGATGGTGTGATGTACACAGAATGTATTTACAGCAAGAAACATCATCACGATAATTTGACGTTAGATACACAAAAATTATTTTAAAATACTTTGTGAAATACGTACTTCACAAACTGTGTTCAGACAAACAATAGAAAATAATTAGATAGTGTAGAGGTGGAACTCTTGGTGCCTCAGTTTTGGTGGTGTTTTGGGTTGTTGTTTTTTGTTGTTGTTGTTTTTTTCTGTTGCACAAAGGTTAACAACATCATGGGATACAACACAAGTACAGAACAATATAATACAATGTAAATCGCAAGAGAAAAGCAGTAACGATGTAACGCCTTAAACACCACACATAATCATAGTAAAAAGAAATCACTGCCGGGGAAT
>JAPXFY010004124.1:0-10000 GCA_030674185.1 Monoplex corrugatus | reverse complement strand
ACATACACACACACACACAAACAAACAAACACATTCACACACTCACGTTAATTTAATGTAACAAAACAGGCGCACATTTTCGGCCAACAGGACTTTTGTCACGGTTAAACAAGATACAACAAAGACCAACTACACAAAATGTAAAGTTATAAACCAGCAAGACTTACCTGGCGTTCCGTCGAGCAGGAGAAGAAACTGACCATAAAGCACAGACAGAAAAATGTAGCAACATGAAAATCTGTTCAGAATAAACATACATTTTAAACACCATTACTGGTCTTTGTCGTTTTTCATATAGCTCATACATAACCCTTTTTAATCATATCATTTTTCTCTTCGTTTAAGTTGACACTTTCTTACCCGAATATTACAAGTATGTTCTATAATTTACAGAAAAAGTAACTTCCTTATTTTCATACACCAGAAAAAGACAGCATTCATCCTGGTTTAACATACTACAAAATCTAAGCCCCAACATAATCTGGACCAGGGTGACTATCATCGTACAAGCAAACAGAGATCAGAAAAACACGAAAATGGAATAAAAACACTCTTTTGTTTAACGAAACAAAACAGGCACACATGCTTGGCAAGCTGGCTTTCGTCAAGCGAACACAAAACACAGCAAGGAAAACAGATTCAGGACATATACATCATATTAGCTATCTTCCCTGGTGTTTCGTGAGCGTTTAGCTGGAGAAGAAATATGTAAAGCAATCTGTAAATCGTGGGTCGCAAAACTCAAAGCTAAAATGTCCAGCGTTGTAAAACGTAAAGCGAAAAAATCCAGGGTTGTAAAACTCAAAGATAAAATGTCCAGGGTTGTAAAACTCAAAGCTAAAAGGTCCAGGGTTGTAAAACTCAAAGCTAAAATGTCCAGGGTTGTAAAACTCAAAGCTAAAAGTTCCAGGGTTCTAAAACTCAAAGCTAAAAGGTCCAGGGTTGTACAATTCAAAGCTAAAATGCCCAGGGTTCTAAAAGTCAAAGTTAAAATGTCCAGGGTTGTAAACTTCAAAGCTAAAATGTCCACGTTGTAAAACGTAAAGCTAAAATGTCCAGGGTTGTAAAACTCAAAGCTAAAAGGTCCAGGGTTGTAAAACGCAAAACTAAAATGTCCAGGGTTGTAAAACTCTAAGCTAATATGTCCAGGGTTCTAAAGGTCAAAGCTAAAATGTCCAGCGTTGTAAAACGTAAAGCTAAAATATCCAGGGTTGTAAAACTCTAAGCTAATATGTCCAGGGTTGTAAAACTCAAAGCTAAAATGTCCAGGGTTGTAAAAATTCAAAGCTAAATGTCCAGGGTTGTAAACTTCAAAGCTAAAATGTCCAGGTTTGTAAACTTCAAAGCTAAAATGTCCAGCGTTGTAAAACGTAAAGCTAAAATGTCCAGGTCTGTAAAACTCTAAACTAAAATGTCTAGGGTTGTAAAACTCAAAGCTAAAATATCCAGGGTTGTAAAACGTAAAGCTAAAATGTCCAGGGCTGTAAAACTCAAAGCTAAAATACTCAGGGCTGTAAAAGTCAAAGCTAAAATGTCCATCGTTGTAAACCTCAAAGCTAAAATGTCCAGGGGCGTAAAACTCAAAGCTAAATTGTCCAGGTTGTATATATGTGATACCATAACAAGGTTATATCCAGTTCAACACTCAATGAAATATCAGGGGATGATGTGTTATTTTTGTCTTGAATCTAGTGACTTTACTGTCTTCATGTCTCTTTGTTTTGTGTCTTGTTTTGTCATTCAAATGAAAATCATTTTGTTTTTGTTTGTGTTTTTTGTTTCTGGTTTAACTCCCAACATACCTTGGAAATTACGATTCCAAGAGAAAAGCCTAAAGCAGGTTTTCACTACAAAGGAAGCTGACTGAGCGATTCAAGTTGTCCCTTTGCCGTTTACTTTCCAAGCATCTTGCCATTCTACAGGGCTTATGTGCAGCCTTATGGGCTGTGTCATGATCATTCTGAATCTTCTCCATCACATGGCATCAGTGGCGTCAGTACATATGGAATTTACTTCCATCCACGAGACACTGGCTTAATAAACCGAAGCTGAAATTTGTCCAGCTGGCTGAGAGCTACATGTATTCAATTCATGTGTTTCAAAACACACCTTGAGCACGTGTAACATTATAATAATTAATAATAATAATTACAATATTTATATAGCGCAAAATCTTGATAAAATCAAATCTAAGCGCTGAAGCAGACACACACGCAAGCACGCACGCACGCACGCACGCACGCACGCACACACACGCACGCACAACACACACACAACACACACACACACACACACACACACACACACACACACACACACACACAACGCATGGCTTAAATGGGAGAAAAGAATAAAAGCAATAAAAGCAAGAATAAAACCAATGGAAAATTATAGAGAGCATAGCATATACAATTATATATTATAACCATGTGATTCCCTCCGAGCGGAGACAGGCTGCAGAGAGGGGGGGGGTTGAGTGAGGTTAGGATTTTATGCGGAGGAGAAAAGGTGAGTTTTGAGAGCGGACTTGAAGGAGACAAAGTAGGTTGCTGACGGACTGAGAGAGGAAGTTTGTTCCAGGAGAGTGGACCAGAAACAGAGAAGGCTCGTGGACCATAGGTATTGAGCTTAGTGCATGGAAAGCGAAAAGTCAGAGGATCGGAGGCAGAGCGGAGGGTACGTGAGGGAAGATAGATCTCAAGTAGGCTTGACAGGTAATCGGGGGCTGCGTTATTGAGGCTTTTGTAGCACATGGTGTCTAGTTTGTACTGTATGCGCTTTGATACAGGGAGCCAGTGAAGTTGTGCCAGGAGAGGAGATATGTGGTCAGCTTTTTCTTTTATCTATGGGATGCACTGTACACACAGTCTAAAACTGTGGTATTGCTGTAAAACAGAATCCAAAATGCCCCACTACACACGTGGGTCATCATCACAGTGTTATACTCCACAAACACATACACTTTGTATGTGGCATTAACTTTGAACAAACATAGCACAGGAATATTCATGTTGTACACGTATGATACCATTACAGTGATTACTGAGGAACATTCGTGATGATTACCTCACAAGGCTCTGACAGTACATTTTGTTACGGAAATCCCGAGAATGAAAACTAGCCACTGAAGAAATCAGAAACTTTTGACTCATAATGTGCATTCTTCTTAACAATAATTCATAATCTGCAACGTAGCATAACTTGTCTTGGATGCCCAGTTTCTAAAATATGTTGCAGAAATGCAGTAGTATAGCAGTTGTTTTCTTCTGATGGTCACAGTCCTTGTTTTTTTATCTTTCTTTCCATTTATCGTTACATCAACTGTATCAGATGTTTGATCAGAGTGCTTGTACAAACAAGCAACAAAAAAGAAAGAAAGAAACAAAAATTCAAACAAACTTGTACGGCAATTTCCCCCACACTGCAAATGTAACATTTTATCCTCACGTAAATTTCTATTTAAAGTTTCTAAGCTTGGAGTTGGCCATGGCTAAGAAGAATGCTGAGAGTTCTACGGACAACAAAGAAAACAAAGGAGACAGTCTTGAAGGAGGCAGACACAAGAAAACCATCAATAAAGAAGATTAGAAAAAGACAATCAATATTTAAAGGACATTTCATGAGGAGAGAGAAATTAGAGCACCAGGTCACATCAAGAAAGCTTATGCAAAGAGGACACCAGGTAGAATCAGGCAGAAAATATTGGACAGACTTGCAGGGTGGCTGAGGACGGAGAGGGTGGGAGATGTATTTGCGTCGACAAGGGATAGATTCGTATGGAGGGCCATGATCGCCAAAGCCATGCGTCAGGGCACATCATGATGATGATGATGATGATGATGATGATGATGATGATGGTGATAGCTTGGAGCGCTACATACACTTTCTTTTTTTATTGAAATGTATATAATCAAAACAGACCAATGTATAATTTGTCCATTAACAAACTATCCGTTGTCATTCTAATTGTAAACGTGCTATTTAAGACTAAGTAGCATCCAGTTCCACCAACTATTTTGGTCGTAAAATCAGAATAGAAACTGGTGTCTATCCTTTAGAAATAACTCACGTTTCTTCCTTACTCGTGTTTGATATCGTCATGTTTTTTGCATCTTTTGTTGAACTGGTGGTACGTGTGACTTGCATACTTATGATTTTCCTCATGCGTGCTTCCTTAGCTTGACGTCTGCGTTCTAGAAAGGTGTTAAGCGTGTAGAGAAAAGGGTTGATGGCGGAGTTAAGTGGCAGAGCAACAATGGCTAGTGCCACGTTCACTTCACCAGAGATGGGAAAGCCGCTGGAAGAAAGCAGGCCCAGCAGACCTATGGGAAACCAGCAAAGAAAATCACTGACAGCAATGGTGATGAGACGACGGGCGATAGTCAGGTCTTTGGTTGACTTAGTGGACGAGGACGAGGACATGGCATTTCTTCTGATGGACAAGTAGATACAGATTTGCCCAATCCCAATCACAATGAACAATACAAAGTTCAGAACTATCATAACACCGAAGGAGTAGTTGTGGCCTGGAAACTGTTGCCTGGTGATTGGAAGTGGAATACAGATGCCTGTCTGGCTGTAGAAATCCCAGTGTGAGGTCAGGGGCAGCAAAGGAACCGCAGCCAGTAAGAGTCCTATACTCCACACCACAGCAGAAGCTGCATGTGCTGATTTTCTTGAGAAATGAAGCCTACTGAAGGGAAATTGCAATACCACAAATCGGTCAAAAGTGATTAGACAGATAATGAAAGCAGACACCTCACTGGACAACAATGACACAAATCCTGCAGATCTGCACGCTGCACCTCCCCTCCATTTTAAATCTTCCCAAAGATAAGTACCTCTATAAATCTGATCAGCAATTCCTATTATCAAAAGGTAGATTCCCATCAGAAAGTCTGACACACATAAGTGTGTGACCAATACTCCGAATCCGAGTGCTTTACTTGGAGCAAAACAGGTCCTGAGAATAAAGCTACCAAGGTTACCCACAACTGCCAAACCAGACAACACAAATAATAGTATTCGATAGAAGTTGGAACGTAGAAGGTCATCACAAGATGATATTTCATCTGAAGGAGCATGGCAGCTGCGAATGTTAAAGCCTGTGGGTAGTACAGCTGGACAGCACAGCTTGAAGTTGTCGGCGTAGACTGAATAAAGGTCTGACAAACCTGAAAACACATCTTCGGGGAAAACAGTAACAGCTGAGCCTCGAAGATCAATGACATTCAATTTGGAAAGCAATTCAAACCCTTCATCGATAGTATGAATGTTGCAATCTGACAAATTCAGTGTTCGCAGATGTGGAAATAATGATAGAACACTGACGTTTAGCGTTGGGAGTGCTATTCCTCCCAGATTCAAAACTTGTAAGCTGAACATTTTAAATTGCTTAGATAAATCCCGTAAAAATAATTCTTGCGCAAGAGGGTTTTCGGACAAACGAAGCTCCGTAAATTAGGTATAGAAACCAACTCACTCGTTTTCACTGCTCTCAGATGATTACTTCTTACGTCTAATATTTTAGATTAGGCAGTGTAAGGCCTTTCAAATCTGTAAGATTACAATCAGCCAAATTTAACGTAGATAAGCAGCGAATTGTTCTGAATGTCTGAGGGTTTCAACATGGATCCTTTGGCGTCAAGATATCTTAAATGAGGATATTCACTGACTGGAAAAGGCTGGAGGCAATAAAAAGCCCAGCCATAACAAGTACAATATTCAGGACAGTTCAGATCACATAGCAGTTCATCATCATGCTGTGGACAGTGGAATTCTCCATCACATATATAGTCTGGATGCACACAAACCCTTGAACCACGACAATGATACAAACCAGGACAGGTATATTCTTCACAGCCCAATTCATCCGTTTTGTTTGGACAGTCGTAGACTTCATTGCACCGTAAGAATATAGGCATGCAGTATCCATTTGGAATACATTGGAAATGAGTGTTAGGACAGCTGGTAACGTTTGTGGAATCGTTGAGAGCTGTGAAATGTAATTTAAGATTTTTGTCAAAATTTACAATTCCGGTTGTGGGTGGACTGTAGAATGTAATGTCAGTCAACCATCGAGCACACCGTGCTTCGTCCATTCCGTTGACACACTGTTTACGTCCATCACACATTTGGACATCTGAAATGCACTGTTGAACCCACACACATACACACATGCGTATGCACGCATGCACACACACACACACACACACACACACACACACACATACACACACACACACACACACACACACACACACACACACACACACACACACACACACACACACACACACGCACACACACACACACACACACTCAACAATTTTAACCGATGGAAACTGAATGAGTGAATATCATGAAAATTACGACGATACATCTCCAGAAGTCAATTAACACAAAATGGTGGGCTTTGAATGAAACAGCAGTGACACGTCATACAATAGATGTACACTGTTCAGTTATAAACACGAAACCCATACACGCACAGACTAATATACACGTGCACGCACACAGCTGTACTGGTACTCGCGCATGCTTGTGTGTATACAAGGAAATACATACATAAAACACACACACTCACTCAAGCATGCTTGTCACCACACAAGCACTGACGTACACATTTTAGAGACATATACACACTTGCATACACACACCCCACTACCATCAATATCAGAACCACATACACAAAGCGAATAAGGACGATGTGATCTGTCATTAATATCATCCAATCAACGTGCATTTCGTTCCATTCCCATTTCTGCCACACTTGAAATGAGTGAATAATGGCAGTGATGCTGAAATATTTGCCTAATTGTTTAACATATTTCTGACTACGCAACACTGCTGAGTTTCCTGACCTTTGTTCAAGTAATTTTTATTTCAATCAACGCAACAAGATCTTTTTACATGCTACGTTTTCTACATATTTGCTTTAGATTTTGAGAACTTGTGTAAACATTATTGTTTGATATATTGTGTGAATGTATATTACAAAACAATGGGATAGGCTCATTTGAAATTCTGTTCGACCATGCCTACTTACAGGACCCTACTGGCACCACGAGCATTTTGATTGTTGTGTGTCGTGGTACTCACAAACGGTGAACGATCATCACCATTACCGCCATTCAACACATCACTGTCACTACTTTCGTTGGAATTGTCGCAAAATCACTGTCAAAACCATCACTCGAATATTTATCTGAAGCGCTAAATTCGTCTGTGAAGATTTCATAAAGCGCTTGTTCAGCGGTGTAAAAGTTCTCGCTTTGCTATAATTTCGAATGAAAAAAAGCGTTTCCTTTACAAGAAGTTCAGGAGTTGCTTCCCTCTGAAAGTCTTGTGTGGCGAAGTCCTGCTTGTTCTATTTCCCGGCAACAGTCAAACCTTACAGCGATAGTCATGGCCGGCAAATTGTCTGTTGTGGTTAACAGGCGGAATTTCGTATATCGCGTCGCTCAAATTAATTTTTGATGTTTCGAAACTGCCTCGTGAACAATCGTCCCCTCTACTTTCTTTCTCACGTCAGAGTCCATTTTACAGAAATGACAATAGTCCTCTATACTTTGTGTTCTGTCTTTCAGGTAAAATAGTATTCTTGCTTGCTAAAATGTTGCCTGCTGCAGTTTTTAAAAAAGTAAAAAACTGGTTATTCGAAGCAATTTTTTAACCATGATATATGAAACAAAACAAAACAAAACAAAACAAAGATTCTGAGATCTTTCAGATTTTGTTTTATGGTCTCAGCTGAAGACACATGGTAGAAAAGATGATTCTAGATCCTGAAAACGTTAAACGCTCGAACTCAAACAACATGCCGTGTTCGATTTTTTACCCCCTTGTCATTGTTGGACTTGCGGATGGATGAAGACAGTGAGAGTGGGCGATGTACTTGCAGCGACAAAAGATAGATTCGTATGGAGGGCCGTGACAAGCAACACTATGCGACAGGGACATGATGAAATGATGATGATAGTGATGTCATGTTGGTCATGAATATCTTTACATCTTCAGAAATAGTTCAACAATGAAGTCTGACGTATAATGGTAGCCAGAGCAATTTTTGTGAGTATCTGTGAAATATACAGTCTCAATCAGAGTTTTATTTGTTGTTTGGTTGGTTGGTTGGTTGGTTGGTTGGGTGTTTGGTGGTTGGTTGGTTGGTTGGTTGGTTGGTTGGGTTGTTGGTTGGTTGGTTGGTTGGTGGGTTTGGTGTTTGGTTGTTGTTTGTTTGTTTGTTTGTTTGTTTGTTTTGCATAGGATGTTTGAAATTAAACTATTTATTTCGAAATTGTATTTTATATTAATTCTATTTTCTTACCTGTGAGCCTCCACAGGGAAAACTCCAGCCACATTCAGGAAATGACAGAAGTCTTCATCACTCTGGTCCCCACAGTCAGGTCGGTGATCACACACCAGTGTGTAAGGCACACGCTGCACGCCATCGTTGCACTTAAAGGAAGGCGGAAATGGCGTCAGTGGGGCAGAACAAACATGACCAGAGAACGTCTTTTTATCCCAACATGCGCTTTTGTCATCACAGGCTAAGAACTGATGAGTGTAGTGCAGGTCTGGGCATTCCACCATCGACATATTGGATGGCCACGTTGTCATGGACAGCACAGGAATTTGTGATCTTTCAGGCTCGCTTTCTTCATCTTTCTTTACGTCAAGTTGACACAGTAATGGATAAGGCAAACCAAAATCACAGTGCCTATTATGAGATAGTTCTACTCTGTTTAAGTCAGCTAGCAAAACACCACAGCCATTCAAATCCTGCCAGAAGTACATCCGGATGTAATATGCAATAGTGCCATCACTCCACTGGAAGAGATTCCGATACCTGCAGATGTAGAAAGAACATGGAGGATGGTTTATTTTATTCAATTATTTGATTAAATTTTCTCACATTATCGCACAAACACAACACAACACAACACAACATAACACAACAAAACACACACACACACACACACACACACACACAAACACACACACACACACACACACACACACACACACACACACACACATGACCATGCGCTAATGGTCACCATTACTTTTTGTTATAAATGCAACATACCATAACAATTTATGCTGTACAAATCTTTACTCCATACACGTATGAACCGAAAAACAATTGTGCACCTGTAAGACGTCTCCAGAAATATGTGTGGTTGACGTTTGTTTCAGATAATTGCTCATTGTCTCAAACTGATTAACAACAGCCGCTCAGAATATTAAATCCCGGTTGTTCAGACTTCACACTTCATGATTGTCCCTGTGGGGATGCTGTGAGCTCTTTCAGTATAAATATATCCCACCTTCTGGAAATTCCGCTCTAGAAATTTCCTCTTTTCAGCCACTTTCTTAGTTTCTGCCTTGTTCCTTTGCTTTCTGTCATTTCTTCCTATCGATTTCTGCCTTGCTGATCCATTCAACTGTATGTGTTTGATAAAGTCTTACGTACTTTTTCTTAGGACTGATAACTGGATACATTATTAAGTGCATTTTTGATCCGAGGGAAATGAGATACGTGGAAACAATTTAGGGTAATTTCATCATCATCATCATCAGGTGCCCTGCCGCATGGCGTTGGCGACCATGGACTTCCAACCATCTCTATCTCTCGTTGCCCCAAGCATCTCCCCCACCCTCCACATCCCCAGCCACTCTGCAAGTCCGTCCAGCATTCTCTCTCTGGGTCTACCTGGTGCTCTCTTTCCCTCCAACTTTCTCCGTTGTGATCAGGTGCTCCAAATCCCCTTCCTCATAAAATGGCCTATAAATGTTGCCTGTCTTTTCCTAATCTTCCTTATGAGTGATCTACTTGCGTCTGCCTCCATCAAGAATGTCTCGTTTTGTTTTCTTTGCTGTCCGTGGAACTCTCAACATTCTTCTGAGAAACCATATCTCGGCTGCCTCAATCTTGCTCCGGCTTTGCTTGCTGACTGTCCACACCTCGCATTCGTACAACAGTATTGGTTCTATATAA
>JAPXFY010004123.1:10000-17500 GCA_030674185.1 Monoplex corrugatus | reverse complement strand
ACAGAGAGAGAAACAGAGAAAGAGACAGAGAGAGAAGGGGAGACAGAGAGAGAGAGAGACAGAGAGAGAATGACAGAGAGACAAGAGAGAGAGAGAAAGAGAGAGAGACAGAGAGAGAAACAAAGAGAGAGAAGAGGAGAACAGAGAGAGAGAGACAGAGAGAGAGGCGAGACAGAGATGAGAGGACAGAGAGAGAGTTTCTATTGGGGTGAGTGTATGTCTTGCGCATATGTGCGTTCGTGGATGTGCGAGTGTGTGTATGTCTCTGGTATGCGTGTTTGTGTGTTGTATTTTGTTGTTGGTGTGTATGTCTCGTATGTGATGTGGTGGTGTTGGTGTTGGGGGTGGTGTGTGTTGGTGGTTGGTGTGGTGTGGTGGTGGTGTGTGGTGGTGTTGGTGTGGTGGTGGGTGGTGTGTGTGTGCGATTCTCGTTCCTCAAGGCTTGAACGCAGACAATCAGTTTGATTTACCTTTCTAATCAGACAGACAGAGAAATAAACAAGATCATGACTGTAAATAGAAAGAAGTGGATCAGACAGCACAATGCTATTAACAGAAGGACGAACCAAAACAAGTGCGACTGCCCGCGCCCAAGCAAACAGGAACCAGAAGAAAGAAAAAGTAAGAAAGAAAGAAAGAAAGAAAGAAAGAAAAGAAGAAGAAGAAGAAAGAAGAAGAAAGAAAAAGAAAAAGAAAGAAGAAAGTAAGAAAGAAAGAAAGAAGAAAGAGACAGAAGAAAGTAAGAAGAAGAAAAGAAAAAAAAAGAAGAAAGAAAGTAAGAAAAGAAAGGAAAAAGAAGAAAGAAAAAAAAGAAGAAAGAAAAGAAAGTAAAAAGAAAGTAATAAGAAGAAAGTGAAAGAAAGAAGAAAGAAAGAAAGAAAGAAGAAAAAGAAAGAATAGAAAGAAGAAAAAAGAAAGAATAAAGAAAAGAAAGAAAGAATAAAGAAAGAAAGAAAAGAAAGAAGAAGAAGAAAGAAGAAAGAAGAAGAAAGAAGAAAGAAAAGAAAGAATAAAGAAAGTAAAAGAAAGTATAAGAAGAAAAGAAAGAAAGAAGAAAGAAAGAAATGAAAGAAAGAAAAAGAAGAAGAGTAATAGAAAAGAAAGAAAAGAAAGGAAGAAGAAAGTAAGAAAGAAGTATAAGAAAGAAAAGAAAGAAAAGAAGAAAGAAGAAAGAAAAGAAAAAGAAGAAAGAAAGAGAAGAAGGAAAGAAGAAGAAGAAAAAGAAGAAGAAGAAGAAAGAAAGATAAAGAAAGAAAAAGAAAAGAAAAAGAGAAGAAAAAGTAAGAAAGAAAAAGAAAGAAAGAAGAAAGAAGAAAGAATAAGAAAGAAAGAAGAAAGAAAGAAGAAGAAGAAAGAAAGTAAAAAGAAGAAAGAAAGAAAAGAAGTAAGAAAAGAAAGAAGAAGAAGAAGAAGAAAGAAAGAAGAAGAAAAGAAAGAAAGAAAGAAGAAAAAGATAGAAAAGAAAGAAGAAAGAAAAGAAAAAGAAGAAAGAAAGAAAGAATAAAGAAGGAGTAAAAGAGAAAGTAAAAAGAAAGAAAAGAAAGAAAGAATAAGAAGAAGAAAAGAGAAGTAAAAGAAAGAAGAAAAAAGAAAGAAAGAAAGAAAGAAAGAAGAAAGAAGAAGAGTAAAAGAAAAAGAAGAAAGAAAGTAATAAAGAAAGAAAGAAAGAAGAAAAGAAGTAAAAGAAAGAAAAGAAAGAAGAAAGAAAGAAAAGAGAAGAAAGAAAGAAAGAAGTAAGAAGAAGTAAAGAAAGAAAGAAGAAGAAAGATAAAAAGAAAGAAAGAAAGAAAGAAAAGAAGAAAGAAGAAGAAAAGAAAGAAGAAGAAGAAAGAGTAAGAAAGAAAGTAAGAAAAGAAAGAAAGAGAAGAAGAGAAGAAGAAAGAAAAAGAAAGAAGAAAGAAAGAAAGAAAGAAAGTATAAAGAAAGAAAAGAAAAGAAAGAAAGAAAGTAAAAAGAAAAAGAAAGAAAGAAGAAAGAAAGTAAAAAGAAAGAAGAAAGAAAGAAAGAAGTAAGAAAGAAAAGAGAATAAAGAAAGAAGAAAGAAAGTAATAAAGAAAGAAAAGAAAGAAAGTAAAAAGAAAGAAGAAAGAAAAGAATAAAGAAAGAAAGAAAGAAAAGAAAGAAAAGAAAGAAAAAAAAGAAAGAAAGAAAGAAAAGAAAAAGAAAGAAAGAAAAAAGGAAAGAAAGTAAAGAAGAAAGTAATAAAAGAAAGAAAAAGAAAGAAAAGAAGAAAGAAAGTAGAAAAGAAGAGAAGAAGAAGAAAGAAAGAGAAGAAAAGAAGAAGAAAAGAAAAAGAAAGAAAAAGATAGAAAAGAAAGAAAGAAGAGAAAAGAATAAGAGAAAGAAAGAGAAGAAAGAATAAGAAGAAAAAGAAAAGTAAAGAGAAAGAAAGAGAAAGAATAAAAGAAAAGAAGAAGAAAGTAAGAAAGAAAGAAAGTAAATGAAAAAGAAAGAATAAAGAAAGAAAGAAAGAAGAAGAAAAGAAGTAATAAAGAAAGAAGAAAGAGAAGAAAAGAAAGTAAAAAGAAAGAAAGAAAAAGAAGAAGTAATAAAGAAGAAAAGAATAAGAAGATAAAGAAAGTAAGAAAAGAAAGAAAAGAAAGAAAGAAAGAAAGAAAGAATAAAGAAAGAAAAAAGAAAGAAAGTAAAAAGAAAAGAAGATAAAAAAGAATAAAGAAAGAAAAGAAAAAGAAAGTAATAAAGAAAGAAAGTAAAAAGAAAGTAAAGAAAGAAAGTAATAAAGAAAGAAAGAAAAGAAAGAATAAAGAAAGTAAAAAGAAAAGAAGGAAAGAATAAAGAAAGAAAGAAAGAAATAAGAAAGAAAGTAGAAAAGAAAGTAATAGAAGGAAAGAAAAAAGAAAGAAATAAAGAAAGTAATAGAAGAAAGGAAGAAAGAAAAGAAAAGAAAGAAGAAATAAAGAAAGTAATAAAGAAAGAAAAAGAAGAAAGAAGAAAAAGAAAGAAGAATAAAGAAAGAAAGAACAAAGAAAAGTAAAAAGAAAAAAAGAAAGAAAGAAAGAATAAAGAAAGAAAAAGAAAGAAAAAAGAAAGAAAAAAAAAAAAAAGAAGAAGAAAAGAAAAAAAATAAAAAGAAGAAAAGAAAAAGAGAAGAAAGAAGAAAGAAGAAAGATAGAAGAAGAAGAGAAGAAGAGAAAAGAGAAAAGAAAGAAGAAAAAGAAAAAGAAGAGAAGAATGAAAGAAGAAAGTAAAAAAGAGAAGAAAAGAGAAAAGAAAAAAAAGAAGAAAAGGAGAAAAGAAGTGAAAAGAAAAAAAAAGAAGAAGAAGAAAAAGAAAGAGAATAAGAAGAAAGAAGAGAAGAAGGAAAAGATAGAAGAAGAGATAAAGAATAAAAGAATAAGAAGAAGGAAAAGAAAAGAAGAAAAAAATAAAGAGAAAGTAGAGAAGAAGAAATATAAGAAAAAGGAAAGAAAAGAAGAGAAAAGAAAGAAAGAAGAAAAGAAAGAAGAAGAGAAAATAGAAAAAAGAAAAGAAGAAAGAAGAAAAGAGAAAGAAGAAGAAAGAAAGAAGAAAGAGAAGAAGAAAGAAGAAGAAAGAGAGAAAGAAAAAGAAGAAAAGAAGAAAGAAAGAGAAAGAAGAAGAAGAAGAAAGAAGAAAAAGAAAGAAAAGAAAAGAAGAAGAAGAAGAAAGAAGAGAAAAGAGAAAGAAAGAAAAGTAGGAAGAAAAGAAAGAAAGAAAGAAAAGAAGAAAAGGAAGAAAAAAGAGAAAGAAAGAAGGGGAAATAAGAAAAGAAAGAAAGAAGAAGTAGAAAAGAGAAAAGTGAAAAAAGAAGAAAGAAGGTAAAAAAAAGTGAAAAAAGAGGAAAGAAAGAAAGAAAGAAGAAGAGAAAAGAGAAGAGAAGAAGAAGAAAGAAAAGAAAAAGGGAAGAAAGAAAAGAAAGAAGAAGGAAAGAAGAGAAAGAAGAGAAGTAAAAAGAAAAGAAAAAAGAGAAGAAGAAAGAAGGAAAAAGAAAAGAAAAGAAAGAAAAGGAAGAAAGAAGAAGAAAAAGAAGGAGAAGAAAGAAAGAAGAAAAGAAGAAAAAGGAAGAGAGAAGAAAGAAAGAAGAAAGAGAAAGAAAGAAAAGAGAGAATAAAAAAGAAGAAGAGGAAAAGAAAAAGAAAAAGAAGAAAAAAAGAAAAAGAAGAAAAAAAAGAAGAAAAGAAAAAGAAATAGGAAGAAAGAGAGAAGGAGAGAAAAAAAGAAAGAAGAAAAGAAGAAAATAGAAAAGAAAGAGAAGAAAGAGAAAAAAAGAAGGAAAGAAAAGAAAAAAAGAAAGAAAAGAGAATAAGAGAAAAAGAGAAAGAAAGAAGAAAGAAAGAAAAGAAAGAAAGAAAAAAGAAAGAACGAAAGAAAGAAATAAACAAACACCCTCTCTGTCCTCAGCCACCTTGCAAGTCTGTCGAATATTTTCTCCCTGGGTCTACCTGGTGTTTTCTTCCCTCTGGCTTTCTGGTTGTGACCAGGTGCTCTGATTCTCCTTTCCTCATAAAATGTCCTATTAATGTCGCTTGTACTTTCCTAATTTTTCCTTCTGAAAGACCTTCTTGTGTCTGCCTCCGTCAAGACTGTCTCGTTTGTTTTCTTTGCTGTCCATGGAACTCTCAACCCTCTTCTTAGAAACCACATCTCAGCTGCCTCAATCTTGTTCTGGCTTTGCTTGTTGACTGTCCACGCCTCACTACCGTATACTTTTATCGGTTCTATCTAACATTCAAGAACTCTCTTCCTCATGTTAATTGATAGGCATTTTGTTGGCAAGAATACTTTTCATCTTCTTAAATACTGTTTTGGCTTGGCCAATTCTGCTGGCTATTTCTGATGTGCATCCGCTGTCTGGTGAAATGACCGTTCCCAGATATTTAAACTTAGACTAGTCTATAAGCAGCGAGACTATGTGTGAATATTACAATTTTTCAAGATACGTTCATAGTAAGACTGAAGTCATGGTGATCAGTAAAAAACATGAAATCCCCTCCTGCAAAATAACAGCAAATGGCACAACCTGGACGCAGGTTAATAAGTTCAAATACCTGGGAACGGTCATTTCATCAGACAGCAGATGCACATCGGAAATAGCTGGCAGAATTGGCCAAACCAAAACAGCATTCAAGAAGATGACAAGCATTCTTACCAACAAATGCATTCTTACCAACAAATGCCTATCAATTAACATCAGAAAGAGAGTCCTTGAATGTTATATAGAATCAATACTGTTGTACGGATGCGAGGCGTGGACAGTCAGCAAGCAAAGCCAGAACAAGATTGAGGCAGCCGAGATGTGGTTTCTCAGAAGAATGTTGAGAGTTCCATGGACAGCAAAGAAAACAAACGAGACAGTCTTGATGGAGGCAGACACGGGTAGATCACTCATAAGGAAGATTAGGAAAAGACAAGCAACATTTATAGGCCATTTTATGGGGAAGGGGTTTTTGGAGCACCTGGTCACAACGGGAAAGCTGGAGGGAAAGAGAGCACCAGGTAGACCCAGGGAGAGAATGCTGGACGGACTTGCAGAATGGCTGGGGATGAGGAGGGTGGGGGGAGATGCTGGGGGCAACGAGAGATAGAGATGGTTGAAAGTCCATGGTCGCCAACGCCAAGCGGCAGGGCACCTGATGATGATGACGTTTACATTGTGGGTAGATGTCGCGCCAGCAGGCAGCAAAAGTGTGTGTGGTATTTTACAGTGATTTTATCGTGGTTCTATTTGTTTTTGTACATTGAATTTTATATCAGTTTATTCCTCTTGGGTCCCGACAAATGGTGATGTAAATATTTTTTTAAATTTTGAATATTTTACCGGATAATCTGATTTTAGAGTTTCGTATGCCTACTTTTCGTCATTTTAATTCTGCCGTTTAGGTCGGACATTTAACCTGTGAACTGTGTTAACATTTTAGCCTACTGTGTTCGCCCAACGCTACAGCTCCCAAACCTTCGTTGTTCTCTACAAACATCATCCTCTCTTGACTGGCTCTCAATTATGGATCCGTCCGTCCTTAAACAAATTGGACTGACACTTTTTAAACACAGCAAATGCTATCTCGGTGGAGGCGTCTACCAGCGCATACGTACATTGGGGCTGTGTAGCAAGCCCCGCACTGCGCGATCCTGTCGTGGTGGACGTCTCCACCGACTTTGGCACAACCTGCCTCCTGCTGTGCCAGCCCGACGCCACTTTTCTTTTTCTGCTTCCTCGTCTCCTCCACTGCCCCTGCCTTCGACCTCGCTGCTGCGGGCTTTGTCTCCTCCTCTGCCATCTTCGCCTTCGCCTTCTGTCCTGGTGGTGCCGCCTTCGCCTTCTGTCCCGCCGATGCTGCCTTCGTCTTCTGTCCCGCCGGCGCTGCACTCGTCTTCTGTCCCGCCGGTGCTACCTTTGTCTTCTTCTTCTGTTCCGTCGTTGCTGCCTTCGTCTTCTGCCCCGCTGGTGTCGCCTTCGTCTTTTGTCCCGTCGGTGCCGCCTTCTTCGCCACCTCGGCCGCCGCCATATGATAAACTTAAACTATGCCTTTTTAACGCTCAATCAATATGCAAAGATGGCAAAGCTGAGGTCATTGCCGATTTTATCGCTGATGAGCACGTTGACATTGCTTTTATTACAGAGACATGGCTTAACCCCCTTGGTCATGAACCTATACATGCTAGCCTCACTCCGAGTGGTTACAGGCTTGCTTCTTTCCATCGCTCATCTCGAGGTGGCGGTATCGCCATCCTCTACAACGACTCACTCCATTCCCGCCTATCTTTCTCGCAGTCTCTGCCTTTCTCCCATCCTTCTTTCGAGCACGTTGAAGTATCCTTCCAATCCACCCCTCAACCCATCACCTTCTCCTGTGTCTATCGACCTCCACCTAGCTCTGCCAACAAACTCACCACATCCACGTTTCTCTCTGACTTTGACCAACTGCTTGACCACTACTGCCTCTTACCTGGAAATCTCATCATTCTAGGTGACATCAATGTCCACTATGACAACACTCACCGTTATGACACAAGACATATCATCAACTCTCTGTCCAATCACAATATGACTCAACACATTTCTGAACCAACCCATCAAAAAGGTCACATTCTTGACTGGATCATTTCTCGTGATCACCACAATTCAGCTACTAACAACTGCTTAGTTCTTTCTACCCGTCTAACTTCAGCCCTTCCCTCTGACCACTCTGCAATTCTCTGTTCTCTTGACATTTCTCCTCCTTCCCGTACCACGCGCACAGTGACTCGACGTAATCTCAAATCTATCGACCTCTCCACATTTTCATCTGATGCCTCCCGTCTCCTTTCTGAAAAGTCACATAACCTTGCCGATGAATTCTATACTACTCTCCACCATCTTCTGGACACTCACGCTCCATCCACAACCCGTCTTTTACCTGACCGCCCCTCTACCCCCTGGCTCACTCATGAGATTGCCTGTGCAAAACGTGCCCGCCGCAGAGCAGAGCGCCGCTGGCGCAAATCCAAACTCACTGTACACAGGCAACTTTTCCAAGCCTC
>JAPXFY010004122.1:17500-19115 GCA_030674185.1 Monoplex corrugatus | reverse complement strand
TATTTAGCTCTAACCCTTTATTTTTTTTTTTCCGTTTCTAGTATATTCATTTTCTGCAATTAGAATAGTATCATCATCATCATCATGATTATTATTATTATTGTTGTTGTTGATATTATTATTATCGTAATTATTATTACAAGTATTATCATTATCAGTAGTAGTAGTAGTAGTAGTAGTAGTAGTAGTAGTAGTAGTAGTAGTAGTAATAGTAGTAGTAGCAGTCATCGTCGTGGTAGTAGCAGCAGCAGCAGCAGCAGCAGCAGTAGTAGTAGTAGTAGTAGTAGTAGTAATAGTAGTAGTAGTGTTGACTGCGTCTTCACCAAAATACCTGGAAAACTGTCGGACTAGTCCACGACTACGTTAACCAAGTAACTGGATGGATCCACACATATGTACTTTGTTTAAACAATGTTTACAGTGACTGCTGCTGGTACATCTACTTCTTCTTCTGTTTATTGGAGCTTTTGCTACTGCTGCTGCTTCTACTATTGATACTACTGTTGTTACTATTAATATTACTGTTGTTACTATTATCATTGCTGCTGTTACTACAGCTACTACTGTTGATGTCATTTTGTTACTGCTACTGCTGCTGTTACTGTTATTATTATCATTATTGCTGCTGTTACTATTGTATTGCTGCCATTATTATTGATATTATTGTTGTTGTTACTACTATTATTATTGCTGCTGTTACTACAGCTACTGCTGCTGATATCATTGTTGCTGTTGCTATTGCTGCTGTTACTGTTGTTATCATTATTGTCGCTGTTTTTGATGCTGCTATTACTGCTGCTGCTGCTTTTATTGTTGTTACTAATGCTTTCACTGTTTGTTCTATTACTGTTACTGTTGTTACTACTGCTATTACTATTGTTGCTACTGCGTTTAATGTTGCTCTTTCTTCTTCTCCTTCACCCTGAACTCCACAAAGAGTAATTGCGTCGTGGCACTAAAGAATTGTTCATCAGGTTCTTCCAGCCGTTGGTTGGGTCTTGGCAAATATGTGTTCTGTCCATTCAGCAATGTGGTCAGTCTATCGTTTTTGGTTTGTTTTGTTTTTTCTGTCTTCTCCTCTGTCTTCTTCTCCAACAATTCTCTGGAGGATTGATTTACTAAGACCACTGGATCTTGTTACATGGCCACATTGACGTAGTTTTCTTTTCTCCTACCCAGAGCTGAGCGTGCAATGGGCTTATTGGGAAGACTGAGACCACAAAGTCGAGAGTCATCCACTTCACGGATGCGTCATTGAGGAAGTTGTTCTAATCTTCTTACCAATGCCGGTGATGGCTGTATATAAATGACGCCAGGATACATTATGATAGTAAGTGTGGACAGCACAGAAAACGTACGAGGCAGTCTTGATGGAGGCAGACAGAAGCCGATCATTGAAGCAAAGTAAGCAGTGCAGAAGACCTTATTGAACGCGCGCCACCTCTGCCGGCCCCATTCCCTTTCTCTTCAGCACTGAAAGTAACGAACGAAAGAAGTTATTGTTATTGTTATTGTCGTTTAAAAGCCCAGCCGATTGCATAGAACCATATCAGGGATATAACTGTTTCAACACATACAAAACTTCAACAGAAAAAAAGAAAAGAAAATTTAGTAC
>JAPXFY010004122.1:10000-12500 GCA_030674185.1 Monoplex corrugatus | reverse complement strand
TCATCTTTTAAAGAGGTTAGCTGAGCCAGAACTTTATACATCGTTTATATGACATCAACATCGTTATCATATGCCTTGCTGAATGGCATTGACATCACGGCACTCCATACGAATCTGTCTTTTGTCACTGCAAGTACATCTCCTACCCATTCTGTCATCATCTACTCCGCAAAACCATCCAACATTTTCTTTTTGTATCGGCCTGGCGGTCTTTTCCCTCCAGCTCTCCTATTGTGACTAGGCGCTCAAATTTCTTTTGCACATAAAATGTCCAAGAAATGTTGCTTGCTTTTTTTCTAGTCCTTTCTTTGTGTTCTTTCTGTGCTGGTATCTTTCAAGACTGTCTCTTTTGTTTTCTTTGCTGTCCATGGAACTTTTAACTCTCTGCTTTGAAACCACATCTCAACTACTCAAGCTTGCTCTGACTTTACGTGTTGAATGTTCACATCCGTATAACAATATGGTTTTATATAACACTGAAGAACTCTCTTCCTGACGTTCATTTATAGGCATGTGTTGGAAATAATATATTTCATTTACTTCAATGCCGTTTCAGCTTGGCGAAATCGGCTGCGTATTTCTAATGTGAACTTGTGGTCTGGTGAGAAGGTTGTTCCCAGCTATTTAAACGTATCAACTTGTCTCAATGTTGTGCCATTTCCAGCTGTTTTACATGAGGGGATTTTTTTTTTACTGATAACCATAACCTTAGTCTTTTTGCTATTTAGTTGTAGCCCTTTATTTCTGCATTCTATTTCGATTATATTCACAACATTTTTGGGGCCTTTTTTATTTCCTGCGGTTACAACGGTGTCATTTGTATAGCAAAGATTGTTTGTGGATGTTGGTATATATACTAGAATGATGTTGATATCAAAGGAATTGCCCTCTAATTTAACTAGTAAAACGCAGTCTGATTTATCCCAGTATCCTTTGATAGACTTGATCTTGTCATTATCCATAATGATGCCTACTCTATTCTTCCCTTTTGGAGCATTCTTCTATCATTCCAGGATGCTATATTCTATGCTTCTGTTCTCAGTAATCTGATAACCATCGGGTGTCACCTACTGAACGTGACTTCCCTTAGTAGTTGAAGGTGCTCCATTGGAGCCCTTATTGACGTTCAGTTTTACAGTCTGGCCATGACTCACTTGGGAGGATACATGATTCACTTGGGAGGATACATGATTCACTTAGGAGGATACATGATTCACTTGGGAGGATACATGATTTACATGGGAGGATACATGATTTACTTGGGAGGATACATGATTCACTTGGGAGGATACATGATTTACTTGGGAGGATACATGATTCACTTGGGAGGATACATGATTTACTTGGGAGGATACATGATTTACATGGGAGGATACATGATTTACATGGGAGGATACATGATTTACTTGGGAGGATACATGATTTACATGGGAGGATACATGATTTACATGGGAGGATACATGATTTACTTGGGAGGATACATGATTTACATGGGAGGATACATGATTCACTTGGGAGGATACATGATTTACTTGGGAGGATACATGATTTACATGGGAGGATACATGATTTACATGGGAGGATACATGATTTACATGGGAGGATACATGATTTACATGGGAGGATACATGATTTACATGGGAGGATACATGATTTACTTGGGAGGATACATGATTTACATGGGAGGATACATGATTTACTTGGGAGGATACACGATTCACTTGGGAGGATACATGATTTACTTGGGAGGATACATGATTTACTGGGGAGGATACATGATTTACTTGGGAGGATACATGATTTACTGGGGAGGATACATGATTTACTTGGGAGGATACACGATTCACTTGGGAGGATATATGATTTACTTGGGAGGATATATGATTCACTTGGGAGGATACATGATTCACTTGGGAGGATACATGATTTACTTGGGAGGATACACGATTCACTTGGGAGGATATATGATTCACTTGGGAGGATATATGATTTACTTGGGAGGATATATGATTCACTTGGGAGGATATATGATTCACTTGGGAGGATATATGATTCACTTGGGAGGATATATGATTCACTTGGGAGGATACATGACTCACTTGGGAGGATACATGATTCACTTGGGAGGATACATGATTCACTTGGGAGGATACATGATTCACTTCGGAGGATACATGACTCACTTGGGAGGATACATGATTCACTTGGGAGGATACATGACTCACTTGGGAGGATACATGATTCACTTGGGAGGATACATGATTTATTGGGGAGGATACATGATTCACATGGGAGGATACATGATTCACATGGGAGGATACATAATTTACTTTGGAGGATACAATAGTGGTTTCCCGTTGCCTTCCGTTGGTTTTTGTATGGACTCTCCACTAGCCTTTGTCGTTCCCACGACTGCTCACAAGGAAGTGGGGGCTCACTTTCTGTCAAGGTTTACTCCTTCAGGCTTCTCCATCACAAGGCACCAGTGCAGTCAGTGCAT
>JAPXFY010004122.1:0-5000 GCA_030674185.1 Monoplex corrugatus | reverse complement strand
GAAGTCCTGTCCACGTTTTATTCTAGTCATTTTTACAATCAGATTTCTTCTTGTCTTTTTCTATAGTGGAATTTGGCTTTTTTGATATATTTCTCTAAATTTCTGTTTGCTTTATTGGGCGATGGTTTGTCTTCAGTTCTGAATGTTTTCTGTTTTTCTTTGAGCTTTTGTTCCACAGCACCACTACACCATGGTTTGTCACTGGAGAACTTTCTAATGTTTTTGTAGAAATGCACAGATTTTCACGAAAATAAACATATGCACACACAGTGTCAGTACACTCATTTAAGTCACAAGCAGAACCTTTGAATTTATCCCAATCAGTACATTCAGAACAACCAGGTAAGGTCTCTAATACAGGATCAGTCCACTGCTTTACTGTCTTACCTAACAGTTTTCTGGCTGTAGTTTTTGTTTGCATACTGGCACACGATAGATCATGTTGTGGTCAGACTGTCCCAGAGGAGCATGGCAGACATATGGTATGTCTTCTTAATTGAAGTGTAGCAGTGATCTAAAACGTTGTCCTTACGTGTTGGGCATGTCACTTATTGGTAGTATTTGGGCATTTCTTTCTTTAAATTTGCCTCAATAAGGTCAACTGCAACAGCGGTGTTGGGATTGACAGTTTCACACGTGTTAATTACTTCTGCTACCAGACACAGAACAATGGTGAGGTTTGCTTTGGGATGAACGTACATAGCAAGAAGAGTCACAGTTGACAATTCATATGGAAGGTAAAAATAACTGCTACATGTTATAAAAAAATCAGGAAGGGAGAACGCAAAACTGATAGCACGTTACGTTGAGGTCAGTGTACCAAAATGTGTTCACAAGGAAACAGGCCGTTCCACACTGCTTGTCTGATTCAGCAGGACTATCAGCTCTGTACATTGTGAAACCTAGTGATTTAAAAGCGTTGTTGGGAATGCCAGAATCAAGCCAGATGTTTGTGAAGCAAAACACACAACATTCTTTAAAACCCCTCATGTTCTGAACATTGCTTATCAGTTCATCAGTTTTGTTGGGCAGGCAGTGGACGTTGGCCAGAAACATGCTGGGAAGAGACAGGTGAAAAGTGCACTGACATGACCTTGTTAGACCCCACCTCGTCTTTCTTGTTTCTCACACGATATTGGCTTTGCGTGTAGTGTACTGCCAGTCTGTGTAAACCTGAAAACTATGACAAACAAATCGGAATCTGGAAGAAATTGGCCAAAATGTGTAGATTTGAACATGTTGGAATCACCCAGACACTCCCCTATAATCAGCGAGGTATAACGATCATACTACAGAACAGCACTGGTACCACTGACACATGAACACACCACAAGACGTACAAGAAGCAAAACAACTATTTTCATGTCACCACCACATCAGCACCATGTTGACGCCATCTTTACATATGATTGTAGCAGGCAGTAGGTTATTGTTCCACAGGGGACTCTTTTCTCTCTCGCCATGTACCAAAGATTTGTCGCACTGTATCCCTGAACCTGGTTCCCATTGTGAAGTAGATGAAGAAGTTCACAGAGGAGTTGGTTACCTCAAGTATGTGGATCAGGGTCTGAACCACCTCAAACGTGTTGCAGTATTTCCCTAGTGTGAAACACAATACACATAGTTATCATGACTGACCTGTACTTCCCTAGTGTGAAACACAATACACATAGTTATCATGACTGACCTGTATTTCTCTGGTGTGAAACACAATATACATAGTTATCATGACTGACCTGTACTTCCCTAGTGTGAAACACAATACACATAGTTATCATGACTGACCTGTACTTCCCTAGTGTGCAACACAATACACATAGTTATCATGACTGACCTGTACTTCCATAGTGTGAAACTCAAGACACAGAGTTATCATCACTGACCTATAGTAACACTCATCAACATTTATCGCCTAAAATAGTAGCAGTAGTACCCACTGGACCTGTTTTACAACCGATCCTTGCTATTCTGCACGTTATTGAGCATACATAAAAGTCAAACGAATTAACCAAAACTAGAGAAATGAAATACATACCTGTATACATCACCAAAGAATTACAAACATACAAACCAAACAAAACAAGAAACAAACGCAAACAACTACCACAACAACCACCACAACAACAACAATAAACAAGAAGACATTTTCAGTTTTTCAAGACGACGTCTCTGCACTCGGAACGAATTCTATATGCACTGACGTCACAAGTGCCGTGTGTATGGTGATCATGCTACAAGCCTTAAGCCTACACATAAACCCATGGGTTGACCAGGTCCTGAGGTCCTAGCTAGCCTATGTTTTACTTAGTCTATATGTTTATACTAGTATTATATCATAATACAGGTGATTGAGAAAGGGGAGGACTCAGTAATTCATAATGACGAAATGACTAGCTGTCTATATATCTCACACACATTTATTTACAGAAACAGGAGAGTCTACAAAAACGTGAAAAAAGGATTCATTGAGATTTTGAATTTGGGAATGGTCACAAAGGTATATATATATATATATATCATCATCATCATCAGGTGCCCCGCCGCATGGCGTTGGCGACCATGGACTTCCAACCATCTCTATCTCTCGTTGCCCCCAGCATCTCCCCCCCCCATCCCCAGCCACCCCGCAAGCCCGTCCAGCACTCCCCCCCCCCCCGGGTCCACCCGGCGCTCTCCCTCCCCCCAGCCCTCCCGCCGTGACCAGGCGCCCCAAATCCCCCCTCCCCAAAAAATGGCCCACAAATGTTGCCTGTCTTTTTCTAATCTTCCTTATCAGTGATCGACATGTGTCTGCCTCCATCAAGACTGTCTCGTTTGTTTTCTTTGCTGTCCATGGTACTCTCAACATTCTTCTGAGAAACAACATCTCGGCTGCCTCAATCCTGCTCTGGCTTTGCTTGCTGACTGTCCACGCCTCGCATCCGTACAACAGTATTGGTTCTATATAACATTCAAGGACTCTCTTTCTGATGTTAATTGATAGGCATTTGTTGGTAAGAATGCTTGTCATCTTCTTGAATGCTGTTTTGGCTTGGCCGATTCTGCCAGCTATTTCCGATGTGCATCTGCCGTCTGATGAAATGACCGTTCCCAGGTATTTGAACTTATTAACCTGTGTCAAGGTTGTGCCATTTGCTGTTATTTTGCAGGAGGGGATTTTATGTTTTTTACTGATCACCATGACTTCAGTTTTCCTGCTGTTTAGTTCCAACCCCTTACCTTTGCTTTCTGTTTCTAGTATATTCACAAGGTTTTGTAGGTCCCTTTCATTTTCTGCAATTAGCACGGTGTCATCTGCGTACCGAATGTTGTTTATCATTTTCCCTCCAAATTTTAATCCAGGGTCTTCTTCTAGGTTTCTCATGATGTTTTTGCTATATAGTGAAAACAGATCTGGTGACAAAACACAACCCTGTCTGACTCCTCTTTTGATGTTTTGAAAAGAGCTTATATTGTTTTCTATTCTCAATGCAGCTGTTTGTTCCCAATACATATTCCTGATTATTCGTAGATCTTTTCCATGGACATTGAGTCTCTCCAGTTGGTTGATCAATTCTTCATGTCGTACCCGATCGAAAGCCTTGGTATAGTCAACAAAGCATAAATACAAATCCTTATTCATCTCAACTGACCTCTCTATGATAGTTCTTAGGATGTATATGGCATTGATAGTTCCTTTCCCCTCCACAAATCCACACTGTTTTTCTGCTATTTCTCTTTTGATTCTATTCCGTGTCCTCATCATGATTATTTTAACAGGAGTTTTGTTACATGACTCATCAAGCTGATTGTGCGATGGAGTTCGCATTCTATAGCCCCTGTCTTCTTTGGAAGTGCAATGAAAATTGATTTTGACATATATTTGGGGAATTTTTCCTGTGTCATAAATTTCATTTAGGACTTATTTTTTCTATGCCAAATTCCTCTAGGGCTTCAGTCATCTCTGTAGTAAAGTTGTCTGGACCTGGGGCTTTTCCTGGTTTCATCTTTTTCAGTGCTGCTCTGACTTCATCTTTCATTATGGGTGGTCCTTCAAAGTTCTTTTTCATAATGTGTTCTTCGTTTCTGTCATCCTCAAAAAGGTCTTTAATGTACTCTCCCCATCTGTCTAATACCTTGTCTTTTTCCATGATAAGCGTGCCATCTTTTGATTTTAAGCAACCAGTTGATGTGCATGTATTTTTCCTGTGAACAATTTCTTCAATTCGTCTGTACATACCCTGAAGATCCATTTTGTGTTGGTCTTCTATTTCCTGGCATTATGTTTTCAGCCAAACTTCCTTAGCTTCATCGCACCTATTCCTGATTTCTTTGTATATTTTCCTGTATATCTCCTCGTTTCTCTTTGTCTTCCTCCTTTCCTCCATCAAGCCCAAAAGCGATCATTTTATATATTATATATATATATATATATATATATATATATATATAGAGAGAGAGAGAGAGAGAGACAGACAGACAGAGAGACAGAGAGAGAGAGAGAGAGAAAGAGAGAGAGAGAAGAGAGAGTGAGAGAGAGAGGAAGAAAGATATAAATGCATATATATAATATATATAAATACACACACACACACACACACACATAACACACACACACACACACACACACACACACACACACACACACACATATATATACATATATATATACACACACATATGTATATATAGTTGGGGGGGGGGGGGTTAACCCACCTTGAGGCCCATAAGTATTCACCAATGTCCTTAAGTAAGTTTGTATCACTGAAGGTGTTATGGTGCAGACGTATATCAAACAGATCACTGTCAGCATCTTGGTCACCGCTGTCTCTCGTGTGTCTCCTGTAAAACAATTGATTTAGAAAAAAATTGTATTAGATATAATAACAATAACAATGACATCGACGACAGAAACAACGACAGTAGCAACAACAACGAAAACAGTAAAAAAAAAATCAAGCACAATGTCGAAAAAGAGCGTCAAGCCACACTGATAAACAGATGAGTCTATACATTTTTTT
>JAPXFY010004121.1:0-19115 GCA_030674185.1 Monoplex corrugatus | reverse complement strand
TGAGTGTTACACTAGTGTGTTAGCAAAAAACGATAGCTCTTTGTCTTTCTGTGGTGTTACACTAGTGTGTTAGCAAAAAACGATAGCTCTTTGTCTTTCTGTGAGTGTTACACTAATGTGTTAGCAAAAAACGATAGCTTTTTGTCTTTCTGTGAGTGTTACACTGATGTGTTAGCAAAGACGATAGCCCAAGCAGTTTGAGAATGGATTTTCAGCAGGTTTGGTGTGTAGATTTCTTTCAGTAGATAGTGACAAGTATGTTAATGGGGAGGTCTAAAATGTCAGAATATTTTTTTGAAGACTGTCTGGGCTGTCTCAGGACAGCCTTTACCCAAGCTTGGCACAGGTGTGTTATCGTGGTGGTGCGTGTGTTTATGGAGGACCACCACATCCCAAACATGCTTCTGTATGGAGTGCTGAAGTGACAACAGTCACCAAGGAGGAAGAGTTTACATACCAAATCGTAGTGAACCGTTTTAACTGGGAGATGAGGGGAGAGAAAAAAAAACGCACTCATGTACTATTCTATGTGCATAATAAATAAATACATAAAATTATAAGCAAATAACAAGGAAAAAGAGAGAAAGGTGAGAATGGGACATTATGATATATAGGGATAAGAGGGGGTAGGAATAAAACAAAGCAGCGTGTAAAGAGTAGGGTCAGTTGCTCCAGTGTCAAGTGGATTGACAGGTAAAACAATTTGTGTCAAGAGAAGGGTCAGATTCTCTGGTGTCAAGTGGATTGAGAGATAAAATTGTTTGTGTCAAGAGTAGGGTCAGTTTCTCCAGTGTCAAGTGGATTGACAGGTATAAAACAGTTTGTGTCAAGAGTAGGGTCAGTTTCTCTGATGTCAAGTGGATTGACAGGTAAAAATTGTGTCAAGAGTAGGGTCAGTTTCTCCAATGTCAAGTGGATTGACAGGTAAAACAGTTTGTGTCAAGAGTAGGGTCAGTTTCTCCAGTGTCAAGTGGATTGACAGATAAAAAAAGTTTGTGTCAAGAGTAGGGTCAGTTGCTCCAGTGTCAAGTGGATTGACAGATAAAACAGTTTGTGTCAAGAGTAGGGTCAGTTGCTCCAGTGTCAAGTGGATTGACAGATAAAACAGTTTGTGTCAAGAGTAGGGTCAGTTGCTCCAGTGTCAAGTGGATTGACAGATAAAACAGTTTGTGTCAAGAGTAGGGTCAGTTGCTCCAGTGTCAAGTGGATTGACAGATAAAACAGTTTGTGTCAAGAGTAGGGTCAGTTGCTCCAGTGTCAAGTGGATTGACAGATAAAACAGTTTGTGTCAAGAGTAGGGTCAGTTGCTCCGGTGTCAAGTGGATTGACAGATAAAACAGTTTGTGTCAAGAGTAGGGTCAGTTGCTCCAGTGTCAAGTGGATTGACAGATAAAACAGTTTGTGTCAAGAGTAGGGTCAGTTGCTCCAGTGTCAAGTGGATTGACAGGTAAAAACAGTTTGTGTCAAGAGTAGGGTCAGTTTCTCCAGTGTCAAGTGGATTGACAGATAAAACAGTTTGTGTCAAGAGTAGGGTCAGTTGCTCCAGTGTCAGTGGATTGACAGGTAAAAACAGTTTGTGTCAAGAGTAGGGTCAGTTTCTCCAATGTCAAGTGGATTGACAATTTCAAGACTTTGACAGCGCATAGGGTTTTGCGCAGATCAGGGAAAATTCTTGGCAGATTTGCGTGGTGGACAAATGGAATTGTTCCGAGTGCGATGAATTCCCTCTTGAACAAACAACAAACTCTGTTGACAGTTAAAGGTGGATAAGACATTCTCTGTAACATAGCCCGCAGATGGGTACAGTAGGTTTCATGACAGGTCCATCACCTGTAAAGAGTTTGTACACTCACTGGTGGGTACAGTAGGTTTCATGACAGGTCCATCACCTGTAAAGAGTTTGTACACTCACTGGTGGGTACAGTAGGTTTCATGACAGGTCCATCACCTGTAAAGAGTTTGTACACTCACTGATGGGTACAGTAGGTTTCATGACAGGTCCATCTGGTGTAAAGTGTTTGTACACTTACTGGTGGGTACAGTAGGTTTCATGACAGGTCCATCACCTGTAAAGAGTTTGTACACTCACTGGTGGGTACAGTAGGTTTCATGACAGGTCCATCACCTGTAAAGAGTTTGTACACTCACTGGTGGGTACAGTAGGTTTCATGACAGGTCCATCTGGTGTAAAGTGTTTGTACACTCACTGGTGGGTACAGTAGGTTTCATGACAGGTCCATCACCTGTAAAGAGTTTGTACACTTACTGGTGGGTACAGTAGGTTTCATGACAGGTCCATCTGGTGTAAAGTGTTTGTACACTGACTGATGGGTACAGTAGGTTTCATGACAGGTCCATCTGGTGTAAAGTGTTTGTACACTTACTGATGGGTACAGTAGGTTTCATGACAGGTCCATCTGGTGTAAAGTGTTTGTACACTTAGGTGGGTACAGTAGGTTTCATGACAGGTCCATCTGGTGTAAAGTGTTTGGTTACACTGACTGATGGGTACAGTAGGTTTCATGACAGGTCCATCACCTGTAAAGAGTTTGTACACTCACTGGTGGGTACAGTTAGGTTTCATGACAGGTCCATCACCTGTAAAGAGTTTGTACACTCACTGGTGGGTACAGTAGGTTTCATGACAGGTCCATCTGCGGTAAAGAGTTTGTACACTCACTGGTGGCTACAGTAGGTTTCATGACAGGTCCATCTGGTGTAAAGTGTTTGTACACTTACTGATGGGTACAGTAGGTTTCATGACAGGTCCATCTGGTGTAAAGTGTTTGTACACTTACTGGTGGGTACAGTAGGTTTCATGACAGGTCCATCTGGTGTAAAGTGTTTGTACACTTACTGGTGGGTACAGTAGGTTTCATGACAGGTCCATCTGGTGTAAAGTGTTTGTACACTGACTGATGGGTACAGTAGGTTTCATGACAGGTCCATCACCTGTAAAGTGTTTGTACACTTACTGATGGGTACAGTAGGTTTCATGACAGGTCCATCTGGTGTAAAGTGTTTGTACACTCACTGGTGGCTACAGTAGGTTTCATGACAGGTCCATCTGGTGTAAAGTGTTTGTACACTTACTGGTGGGTACAGTAGGTTTCATGACAGGTCCATCTGGTGTAAAGTGTTTGTACACTCACTGATGGGTACAGTAGGTTTCATGACAGGTCCATCACCTGTAAAGAGTTTTGTACACTCACTGGTGGGTACAGTAGGTTTCATGACAGGTCCATCTGCTGTAAAAAGTTTGTACACTCACATATGGGTACAGTAGGTTTCATGACAGGTCCATCTGCTGTAAAATGTTTGTACAAGGGGATTCATGGCATTCAGGACAGTTCCGGAATTCCATATGCGCTTCATCCAAATCTGCCAGCATTTTACCCTCAGACTCTCTGAGCCTGTGCAGAACGGTATGTGCTGGCAAAGTCTTGTAAACTGATAGGAGGGGGGGGGGGGTTCTGTGAAGTGAGTGTGTGTGTGTGTGTGTGGTGGTGGTCTTTGATTTAATGTCTATTCACTAAAGTGATTTTAGACAAAAAAAAAAAAAAAAAAAAGGGGGGGGGGGGGGGAGGGGAGTGATAGAGGAGTGAAGAGGATATTTGAAAATTGTTAATTTTGAATTTGAGAAAAGATGATACAGAAAATAACTGTTTTGAAGAAGGGAAGGTAAAACTAACAAATAATGTTACCATAATTATCGATTTAAACAAACAAACTAACAAAACAAAATTAGTAAATATCCGGAAGAAATGATAAAAAGTAAAACTAATAATTGACTAACCACAACAATGAACAAGTCAAATAACATTTTAAAGGTAATTCGCTATAGGACTTTTTGACAGGCTAACAAAAAATTCATACAGTAATGATGAATGAGGCAAATATGTCAGAAACTGTACTCACAGATAGTGTTGGAATATGTCGTTTTTACCCTAACGCAAGAAAGAATATGACTATGTGTTATCTTCTTTCCACACAGACACACTATGTTATTGGTATATTTTGTTTTGAATGCATCAAGTTTCCATCTGTACATAAGGGACTGTATAGTTCTGCTGGCATGAAGCTGCTTAAGTATTTGCTAACTTCAAAGTTCATGTGACATTTATCATACTTTTTCTGTTTTAATTGGAAACTGCTTCCAGACGTAGTTGTCCACTAAAGTGTAATTCTCGTGCAACGAGAGAGAAAGCTGGATATTGTTTTGAATCTAGTGAGTTATTAGCTCCCCGTTTGGCAGCCCTGTCAACTTTATTATTATAACTAAAAGAACTATGAGAAGGTATCCAGCAGAAAGTAATATCAGTGCCTCTTAAAGATAAAATTATGAATCAAGTGACTTATTTCCAGAATCATTTTCTGATCTTGTTTGTAATTTTGATAATTCAAGAGCCTGAAGTACTGATTTTGAATCAACGCAAAGAAGTATCTGAAAAATTGTCCTAGGAAGACTTATCAGAAAGTTTAAAGCCATTAATATTGCAAAGAGTTCAGCTGTAAAGATAGATTTTATCAAGTCCTATGTAGAAAGATTTTTCAATTTTGAGAGCAGGTATTAAAAATGCTGAGCCTGCTTTTCTTTCAATTAGACCCATCAGTGTAAATTTTCAAATGATCAGAATATACGTCGTCTATATGACATTTAACCTGACTTGCCAGTAAGTTTATATTGTCTCCTTTTTTTTAAAAATTAGTGTGGTGTACGTAAATCGTGCTCTTTGGAGTTCCCAACTGGGTACTGGCGAAAGGAAGGTCGTTTAGATACAGGATCTACGTCTAGATCAATTCCTGAGCCTTTCATGACGTCAGATGTGTATGTTGCAAGTGTGACCTGTGAAGATATTGATTTAGCTCGTTTTGGAAAGTCAGTATCTGATCTCAGTTTAATTTCTGTTTCTGAGATGTTTTCTACGGTGGTGTTTCTTAACAAAAAATTTAGTAAGAAGCGACTTTCCTTTGCTCAATCAAGTGGCAACAGTTTGATTTCATTATATGTCCGAAGACAGGAAGCATGCATTGGAAGACCCAGTGCAAGTTTGAAACCTTTACAATCTATGCTCTGCAGTTTTTTTAGTAAGTGTTTCGGTGCACTGAAGAAGATTTCTTGAGCATAGGTTAATTTAGATCTAACAAGCGATTTACAAAGATGAACAAGTGTTGATGAATCTTGACCCCATGTCTGTTGCGAACTATTTTTAAAAAATTTAAAAACTTTTTGAGCTTTGGTTAATAAGTATTCAATATGCTGATTCCAAGATAATTTTGCTGTAAGGAAAACTCCTAAGAATTTAATCGACTCGTTAACTGAAGAAGAGTATCTCCCAGTTTGAAAGTGTGGAATATTTACTGGGTTAGCTCCATTATTAAATAAAACTATTTTTGTTTTTTCCAGGGATAGATGTAACCCATTTTCTACCATGTATCGCGCTATTTTATCAAGTTCAATTGGTAGCATTTTGCGTGTATAATTGATACAGCGCAAAGGAGTTTTCTTTTTTCATATTTACCTGCATCCACATGCATAAATCGTCAGCATATTGAGCTAAAATACATGCTTAGATACTTTACTGGGTAAGTCATGCATTAATATCATGAAAAGAAGGGGAGCTATAACGGATCCCTGAGGGATACCCATTTGAAGAATTCGTTTCGTGGAATATACATTTTCAATCCTCGTTTGAAATACTCTGTTTTTCTAAGAAACACTTAACATAGCCAAAAATGTGACCTGTCAGCCCAATACTTTTAAAATTTGAATAAACAATCGGGAGTGCCACACTTGATCGTATGCTTTCGTTATATCAAAAAATGTAGCTAAAACACATTGACGTCTTGCAAATTGTTGTTTTATATTAGTAGTGTGTGTGTGGTGTGTGGTGTGTGTGTGTGTGTGTGTGTGTGTGTGTGTGTGTGTGTGTGGTGTGTGCAGTGAAACAGGTCAGTTTTTTAAGTGTTGTGGGCTGGGACTGAACTTGAGGTATCAGATATTGAATCCACGGCTCCAGCTGGGTTATTCGGTGTAGGGTGAGCAAATGAGACACAAGAGTTGTCTTTGTTGTTTAGGACAATCGTTAACAATGAGCAGGTAGAGGTGTAATGTCTCTGTAAAAGATTTGTGTGATAGTAGTGCAAGACAAGATGATTGATAGTCCAGATAGGAATGCGAGGTTGTTTTTTTTGTTTTTTTTTTTTTTCTTTGGGGGGGGGGGGGGGGGGCGGTTGGTAGTGACCAGTGTCACTTGTTGAACTGTAGTAGGTTGTTTGGAGAGTGTGTGTGCGAGAGGAAGAGAAGAAAAGAGAGAGTTGTGGTGTGGGGTTTTGTGTTGTGTGTGTGTATAAGTGTGTGTTTAATTTATGTGGCATAAGCACTATATGTACTGATGAAATGTGCAAAGCATCCTGAGAGCTGAGGACAATGATCATCAAGCAAAAATCAGTAAAAAAGGGGAAGCTTTCCGTGTCCTTGTTAGCACATGGCAAATCAACACCAAGGTTTTTTTTTTCACCCTGGGGCTTTCCAAATTTTGGTAAAAGTGTGGCCTTCTCCAGCTGGCATTTGATTGAAAGTCTTTGGGCTTGTTGTGGGCAGCTGTGGTTTTATTTTACAGAGATCCAGCAACAGAGTGGTGATAAGCTGTAAGCCGTTCTGGTCTGTCATCCAGTAGTGTTCAGACTTCCAGTAAGCCGTTTGGTCTGCCATCCATTTGGGTTTTTTGACATTCCAGTAAAGCCGTTCGGTCTGTCATCCAGTTGGGGGCAGCATTCCATGCACCAAAGATCGTCTTCTGGCTTTTTGTTTTCGTATCTTTTCACTTTTTCAACCGCATGTTTAAGTGGCCAGGCAGGTGCAGTTTATCTGTTAGGTATTAAAGGGGCAGGCTTTTTTTTGGGGGTTTCTTTTATAAACCAGCCTCCCTATTGGGCAGTGGGGTGGGGGGTATCAGTGCTGTCTTACGAAGGACGGTCTGGTGGTAATGGGACGATATTTGGTTTTTATCTTGCCTCAGGTCTATAGTGCAGTTTTCTCTCTCTGCCTGTCCCCATACTACAGGACTTCTGTCACACATCATTGGGTTGGTTGGCCACTCGCAGGGAATTTTTACATGTGAAGTGGACATGCAGTTATCCCTATCCTTTCTCACCCATTGGGCTTGTATGTGTACAGGTGTAGCAACTCTCAGGGTAGAACCACCTCAGTATGTACAGCTGTGTTTCAGTGGAACCATCGCCCAGCCCCCTGGATCAATAACTTGAGGAAGCAACAAAGGCATTACTCCAGGCTGGGCAAATCAGTGGGTCTGGAAATAAAACTTTGACCCCTTCTACCGGGTAAAATGTCTTGGTGGTTTTAAGGAAGGTTTTTTAGCCAGAGGTTGGGACAACATGACTCCTTCACCGGGGTAAAATGTCTTGGTGGTTTTAAGGAAGGTTTTTTAGCCAGAGATTTGGACAACATGACTCTGTTTCACCGGGTAAAAAAGTCTTGGTGGCTTTTTGGGGAAAGGGTTTTTGCCAAGATTGGGACAACTGACCTGTTTCTACCGGGGAAAAAATGTTTGTGGTTTTAAGGGAAATTTTGACCAAGATTGTGGACCATGACTCTTTTCCGGGAAAAAAGTCTTGGGGTTTTAAGGAAGGGTTTTTTAGACAGAGTTGTGGAAACAAACCTTTTTTAAACCCCGGGAAAATGTTTGTGGCTTTAAAAGGGAAGGTTTTGTACCAAGATTTGGGAAAATGACTCGTTTTTAGGGAAAATGTTTGGGGTTTTTAAGGACGGTTTTTTAGCCAGGATTGTGGACAACATGACCTGTTCTACGGGGTAAAATGTTTTGGGTGGCTTTAAGGGAAAGGTTTTGTGCCAGGGGTTGTGGACAAAAAAGTTGTACCTCTGAAGTCATTCTGCCTGACAGCATGTACCTGTCGACTTTTAAAAGCATCAGTGGGGGGACAGTTTGGAGTTTGGGATTCCCCCTTAAACAAAACCCTTTGGCTCCACCCAAATGGGGGGGGGTTTTGGGGGGGGGGGGAAAGGGGGGGGGGGGGGGGGGGGGGGGGACCTATGAAACCCCAAAGTTAACCCCACCGAATGATGGAAACGTTATGACTGGCAGCCAAACCAGTTTAATGTAAAGGGGCCCGGGATCAAAATAAAGATATCGAGAAAACCCCAAACCAGTTGCTGAAATTGAAGAGAAAATTGCAGGCCCCTTCCACATTTAAAAAAATTTTCTCTGTACTGACTGGTCAGGCAGACAGAGATAACGAAGCATTTCAAGAGTTCTTTTTTATTTTTTTTTGTCCTTTCCAAACTATAAAGGAATTTATGTCATCACACAAAACAAAACACACACACACACCCACACACACACACACACACACACACCACACACAACACCACACACTCACTCACTCACTCCTCACCACTCTTCATCATCATGCAAGAAAACAAAAAAATTTCACATAGAAGTAAGAAAATCATAAACTTTAATACTGGTGTTGGTTGGGGGAAGCTGATGGTGGGACAGGTGATGATTGTCCACCGTAGACATGGGCAGTTGAAGTGTTCCGCCTCCCACAGCAAGTGGTGAAACCCTTTTCCCAGGACAGCACTTTTCCAAATAGGCATTGAGGGGGGGGGGGGGAAAAAACCCCAAAACTTGTACTCCCTGCATCCAAAATCGCATCTGAAAAAGTGGGAAAAAAAAAAAGAAACAATAAAAAAAAAGCCAAAAAACATCTGACCTTTGGTGCAGGAATTTTTCTGAACCGCTTGGAATCAGTGTTAGACCAGAAAGGGAAAACTGTCTTCATCACCACCATGATTGTTGATCCCTACAAAACATGTGCCGGGAGTGAGCCCGTTTTTGCCGCAAAACCCAGTTTGAGAAAGAGGGGAAAAGGCTGCACCACCTAACTGCAAGGGAAAAGCCCCAAAGATGGCAGGAGAAGACCTGGTGTGGGAACTGCCATGTGCTCAAGCCAACAAGGCCACTGCTGGGGGTTTTTTCCTAGCGCAGCCACAGCAAATACACTTGTATGGGGAATCGGACACCAAGAGTCGGGGGTTTTTTTGGGGCTTACAATGAAAATAAAAGGGTGGCTCCCTTTCCAGGGGGGGTTCTCCCCTTTTTCCTGGTGTCACCCGGGGATTTATGTTGATTTTAAAAATCGATCAAAACCTCCTGGTGATCAAGGCTGGTCCTGTACAGTTTGGGGATCCAAATGACCAAGATCTGGGGTGTTCTTGTGCTTTCGTTTCAGTGGTCATTTTTCTTGTGCGAATTGATGACCAAGCAGAGTGGCTATGGGGCCAGATAGTATGAGGCAGCGTTGCAAAAGTTTTTTTTTTGTCCCCCCCCCCCCCCCCCAGTTTGGGGGCAGTCTGTCCCTAAAGGGGCTGCTCCTATGAGGCAACCTCATCTTCCCTTTGGGTCTGAACTGTGGGGGGGACGCTATCACCAAAGCCATCTGTGGCAGATTTTTTTGTAGAGATTCGTCTTTCCCGGGCACCCCCCATCATATTTCTTCTCACTACGGGATTTTCACTGCTGATTAAATAAGCCTTGTTTTTTGGGCTTGCACACACCTGTCCAGCATAGGGAATGGTTAGAGGGGAGTGACATGCAGTCTTCCCTTCCCCCTTCTTGCCAGCAAAGCTTGTAGGCACAGGTGCAGGGACCCCCCAAGTGTACAACGCCCCTCAGAGGTTACACCTTTGCTGTTCAGTGGTTTGAACGTTGTGGTTGTTCGAGAATCCTGGCCTCCCGGAAAAGGGGTTCCCCTTGCCACAGGTTTGAACAACAAAGCTGCCCAGTTGAAGCCTTGTGCACGTGACTTCACTGCACTTTGGATCTACAAGCGTTAGTAGAAGGAGGGGAAGAGGAGAGGGAGAGGAGAGAGGGGGAGGAGGGGAAGAGAGAGAGAGAGAAAAAAACGCACACTCCTTCCCAGTTAAAAATCCACTGTGCGTCAGGCAGCCGGAACAAAAGGCGTTACTCAGTCCCAGTATGACAAAGCCCTGTGAAGCACAAAAACAAAGAGGATGTTCTGAGCTTATGGTTTTTGTGCTTTGTATCTTTTCTTGCTAGTTGTGGGTGCGCAAACTATGTTAGATTTGGAAGTTCCACAACATGGGAGATAATTTCCTACGTGACTCTCAAGGTTATGTCCTTTGTACTATAGAAAAGCCCAAAATGTTTTAAAAGAACCTGGTTTTAAAATTATCAAAATAAGCTGTAGTTCGATGACCACAGACTCGAGTCATTCCTAAAACAAAAGGTGATTTTATTTTTTGGGTTGGGTTGACGCAAGGATGGGCCTGGTTGCGAAGGATGGGTTGGTTGACGAAAGGAGGGCCCCCTGGTTGACGCAAGGAGGGGCCGGTTGACGCTGGGATGGGCTGGTTGCGCTGGGAGGGGCCCCTGGTTGAGCAGGTACTTATCGTGTTAGCGTAGAAGAGTACACCCCCGTCAAAGCGTCTCGATCTTAGAGGGAAACTCCTACGCATGATTAGAGCAAATTTCCCCCTAAAATAGGTGACCCTTTTATTAATAAAAATAATTTTAAATTTTTTTCAGTGAGTGATGACAGATTTTGAATGGGATCTCGTATACGAGATCTGATACGAATTTAGATGTATCTTTATAGAAAAAATTTTCATATATCAGCTATTTGATACATATTTCACGTGCAAAATTTTTCTTCCAAAAAAAAAAAAAATTTTTTTAAATGACATGACTACGAATGCTTGGGGAATTTAAAAACTGAGCTTGATTTTTTTTTTTAGATTTTTAATTTTAAACCAATTTACCTCATCGTTTTTTCTTTAAACAAAACTTCCTTTTCTGCCCCCATGTTAAACTGCAAGTTCAGAAAACGAAGGTGCGAGTCGGACCGGAGTGCTGTTCGGGCAACGGGTACGGCCACCCGGGACCAACCACCGCTGCACGCGTTCCTCGCTGCACAGAGCGTGCCTGTACACTACCCTGTGAGGAGCTTTGACGTGCGGCCCGGTCAAAACGGCTGCTCCAATACTGGGGCACGTGCAGGGCAGCCGAAGACTGCTGTCACCTGCCTGCGTGCTGGAAGCGGAAGGCTTCTCTACAAGCGCTGTCTGATGGGCAAGATAATGCGTCATCGTGGGGGTGAGGGGCTGCACGGGCCCCCCACACTGTTACTGTTGCCCCTGACTGGTTTGCAGGTGCTGTGGGCCACAGCGCTGCTGGCCTTCTTGCGTCACTGATGCTTGGGGTTTTTGCTGGATGCAATTTTGGGTTGTGATTTTTTGCTCATTTTTTTTCTTTAATTCACTTAACGATGTGATTTACACCATTTTCACTTTTTATGTCTTTTCCACTCAACGGATTTTTTTTTCTTTCCCCTCAACGATCGTTTTGGGGTTTTATTTTACGGGCATTTCCAACACTAAATTTTTTATCCGTTTTTTTTTAAAAAGGGCGTGTTCGCATTTTTCGGGTTTCAGAATCACCTTTTTATTCTGCATAATGAAATTTTTTGCAAAAATGTAAGTTTTTAAAAATACCAACACTCGAGGTGGGGATGAGTCAGACTAATCTGTGGCGTGTGTGTTTATTTTATGTCTGTCCACGTTGGGGTACAAAATAGGGCATCGTGCTTTTTTTTTATTGTTTTAAGTACCTTAAAACAAAAAAAAGGAAAAATGCTAAAACCTGGAAATATTTTTCCTAAAGGGGCTGAATTCTTTTAAATCTGTTTTTTCCAAAAAAATAATTCTGTCACGGGAAGTTTAAAAGTAAATGTGGGAAGTCATTGGTTATGATGGGTGGGGGAATTTTTTTGTGTGTCAACAATTATTTTTTGGCTGTTGAATCTTCAAAAAAAAAAAAAAATTTTTCCGTTCAACCAAAATTTGGAAATGAAACAAGTTTATCAAAAAGTATTTTTGGCTGCTTGTAAAGGGTGTTTTGGATACTGTTTAAGGAATCAACCGTTTTTTTTGGGTGTTTGTAATGCGTGGCACTTAAATTTCATTTCAACGTTTGTCGCCCCGGGCCAACCTTAAAAAGCTGGGTCACTTCAAAAAAAACACAAGTTTTAACTAAAAAAACCCCAAAAGGTAGGTTCACCCCGGCAGAGCACAAAACAGGTCAGGACTTTTTGTCACTGTCTTTGATCTCAAAAAAGAATGCAAAACGAAAAGGGATATATTTGTCAGGCTGGGGTGGGACGTGCCAACTTAGCTGAAAAATTTCCCGCTACTTTAAAAAACAGGCTGCGTGGTACAGTGGGGATGCACCCCCCTAGAAAGTCAGAAACATGGGGAAACAATTTCCCCTTTCTAACCCCCCCCCCCCAAAAAAAAAAAACTTTGTTTTAAATTTGCTGACCATCTCAAAGCATATCACCTCGTTAAAAAAAAAAAACAAATCAAAAAACCCGGAAAAGAAAAATTAAGTACACATAGCGGAGGGGCACGCAACACAAGTCAGAAGAAAACTGAGGCAGTGGAAAGTGGTTTCTAAGAAGAATGTTGAGAGTGCCATGGGGAGCAAAGAAAACAAACCCAAAAATCTTGAAAGAAGCAGACGCAAGATAATCATTAAAAAAGAAAAATTAGGGAAAAACGAGCAAAAATTTTTAGGCCATTTTATAAAGGGCAAAGAAATTAGAGCACTTGGTCACAAGAGGAAAGGGGGAGGGAAAAAGGGCACCAGGGAGAGAAAAATTTAACGACTTTGCAGGGTGACTGAGGGGAAGAGGGTGGGGTTCTTGCAGCGCAAGGGAAAGAATGTATGGGGGGGCCATGATCACCAAAATCATGCGGGAGGGGAAAATTGATGATGACCAGGAAAAGAAAAAGAGTACACACACCAATGCATTTGAGGATATGCTTGGCATTGCCATTCTGCCCGACAATCATTTTAAGGATTTAAAATAAAAACCCTGAATACAAATGTGAACGTAGTAAGGACACTAGAACATACATTAAAAACTAGCCTAAATTAACCAAATTTCTTTTTCAAACAAATTTCCTTTGCTAAAACTTCATTAAAATATGTACCCCAAATTTTTTATGCAAAGTATGTAAGGCTTTATGAACACCCTACAGCTAATGGCAAAGGCAGAAAATGATGGAAACAACAAAGAAGTAAAGGGGGAAAAAAAGAGAGGACAGAAAAGAGGAAATTTTAGCCCCGAAATTTTCCAAAAGGGGGGGAACATTTTTCGAAAAAGCCCCTGGCGTCCCCAGCGGGCGTTTGGGATCTGATCCAGCAAAAACAAATCCAATTAAAACTTATCTTTTAATCTAAATAATACAAATGAAAAAAAAGAAGAGAGCAAAAATTTCAATGGGGAACATCAAAATAAGGGCTTAAGCCAGTCTGCTGTAAATTTTTTGTCTGTGGTGTGTGTGGTTTTGTTGTGGGGTTTTGTGTGTGTGTGTGTGTGTGTGAGTGTGTGTGTGTGTGTGTGTGTGTGTGTATGTGAGTGTGTGGTGTGTTTGTGTTGTGTGTGGTGTGTGGTGTGTGTGTTTTTGGTGTGTGTGTGTGGAGTGTGTGTGTGTGTGTGGGTGTGTGGTGTGTGTGTGTGTGTTTGTGTGTGTGTGATGGGAGATGTGTGAGGTTTATAATGATGGTGGTAGATAAATGGTAGAAAAAAGGTAAAACTACAACAGATTAATTCTTCATCAGTTTTAAAGGCATGAAAATTCCCTTTGTGAACAGTGACCCAGTCGGGGGAAGGTGTGTTCCCTAACCCACCGACAAATGGTCGAGCAGTGCCCCAACTCCCCCAACGCCCCCGCGTGAACGCACACAGGACATCAGACATTTACGTTAGTGATCCTTAAGTCAGGTTAGTGTTTGGGGGTGATGGTGACGGAAAGGGGAAAAAAAACAGTTGGCAAAACTTTTTCACACAATAAAAGAAATCCAAAAAGTGTGATGCCGCGTTCAAGCAAACGGGAACCAGAAAAAGCGCGAAAGAAGAATAAAATCGGTATTTAATACAACAAAAAAGAAGGCGCAAAATTTCGGCCAACTGGGCCCTTTTTCAAGGTAAGATTAAAACAAAAAAACACCAGATACAAAAAAAAGAAGAAGAAGATGAAACCAGGGGGTTTTTAAAAAAAAAAACCTAATACAAATTTATACTAACTAAGGACTCTAAAATATCTGTAAAAAAAGGGACTAAATTACCTCAAATTGCTTTGCATTCTCATTTCCCTGGGGGGCCGGGCCCCCGTACTCAGTTGGTTTGAGCGTCGGAAAATTTACATGCTAATGGTTGTGGGTTCGAATCCCGGGGGCGCTAATTAAAAATTTGGGCCCTCTCGCTGTCCCACTTTAAATTTATTGTTGTTTGGTGGTGTCAGTAAGGATTGTAGGTCCCCCTTCCCCCCCTTTCCCCGGGATGGTTATCCCCCTCGGGCCCTATCACCTAGGTGGGGGTCCGTAAAACCTCAACTCAATCAATCAATCAAACAATCATTTCCCCGGGGCAAAAATGTACTTAACAGAATTTCCAATTATAAATCCTAAAGTGCATTATATTTAAAAATTTTTTCACTGGGCAAATTTAAAACAAAAAAAGTGAGCACAAAATGCTAAGAACCAAGACCAAAAAGTCATAAAAATGGGCCTGGTGTACCTAAACTTCTTTAAATCACAGATACAACACTATCTTAAATTCACAAGTACCTAAAAACTATCTTCAGTTCCAGAGACCCAAACTATCTTAAGTTACAGAGTACCTAACCTTTTTTAATTCACAGAGACCTAACACTATCTTCATTCACAGGTACCTAACATATCTTAATACCAGATACCAACACTATTTAATTCAAGAGTACCCAGACTTATCTTAAGTTTTATGTACCTAACATACTAAAGTTCACAGAGTACCAAGACTATCTTAAGACACAGGACCCCAAGACTATCTTAGTTCAAGAGACCAAAAACTTCTTAAATTCACAGAGTACCAACACTATCTAAGTTCACAGAGTACCTAGCTTAATTTTAAATTCATGTACCTAAAACCCATCTTAAATTTACAGAGTACCTAATTTCTTAAGTTCATGTACCTAACCTTTTTAGTTTACAGAGTACCAGTTATCTTAAGTTTATGTACCAAAAACTATCTTAAGTTCAAGAGTCCCCAGACTTATCTTTTAAATTCATGCCAAACTTCTTAAGTTCACAGAGTACCTGACTTTTTTTTAAGTTCATGTACCAACACATCTTAAGTTCCAGAGTACCTAGACTTAATTTAAATTTATGTACCTAACACTATCTTTAATTCACAGAACCTAGACTTTCTTAAGTTCTGTCCTTCATATTTAAGTTCACAGGTACCAAAAACTATCTTAAATTCACGGGATACCTAAAACTATCTTAAGTTACGGAGTACCAAGACTATCTTAAAATTCACGATACCTAACACTATCTTAAGTTCAAGAGTACCTAACACTATTTCAGTTCGTTTACCAAACTATTTTTAAAATTCACAGAGTACCCCAACCTATCTTAAGTTCACAGAGTACCTAACACTATCTTAAGTTCGTGTACCTAAACCCTTTTTAATTCACGAGTACCTAACACTATTTAAAATTCAAGGTACCCCACTATCTTAAGTTCACAGAGTACCCAAGCTTATCTTAAGTTTACATTTCCTTTTGATATAAAAATGTAGTTAATGTAGTCCCCTTTTCAAACCCAAAAGAAAACACCAAAGGCTTTCGGAAACAAAAACCCTGAATGGACCAGCAAGGGAAAAACGGAGAGAATGTTATGACAGATATTAAAGGGGCAAGGCGTAACATAGCAAAACAGTATAAAAACGTGTTCAAAATGTCTTAGCTTATTTGGAACAGTACAGTACTACACTTTTAAAGTTACAGGCTTAGCCATAAGGCCACAGACCATTAGAAGGACACATTTAAAAAAATCAACAGTAAGTACACGTAACAGTATTTTAATGTAAATGCTTTTACAAATATATAACATTTTCTTTTCCATTTTTTTTATTTGTTGATACGTGAAAAAAAGGGGCAAAAACGAGAAGAAAAAAAACGAAAAAAAAAAAAAAAATAAGAACGCGTATTCGTACGACCAGACAAAACAGGCACCTGTCTTGTCTGGTATATTAAATAGCGTTCTTTTTCTTTTTTTTGTGTAGTTTTTTTTTCTGGTTCCTGTTTTTTTGAACGGGGGGCAGTCACACAAGGGGAAGAAGTTGTTTTCCGTTTCTTTTTTAAAAAATGTTTTTTATCCACGTTACCTGACATATATTAATATGTAGTGTTTTTACCTTTGGGCAAAGCTCAAAGTCAAAAAGGCATAAACTTTTTCATTTCAAAAACCTTAATAAAAAAATTTGCTCTCTTCTTCTTCTTTCTCTCTCTCTTTCTTTTCTCTCTCTTTCTCTCTGTCTCTCTCTTTCTCTCTCTCTTTTCCCCCTCTCTCTCTTTCTCTGTCTCTCTCTTTCTCTCTTCTCTCTCTCTCTTTCTCTCTTTTTTTTCTCTCTTTCTCTCCCTTTTTCTCTCTCCCTTTCTCTTTTTTTTCTCTCTTTCTCTCTCTCTCTTTCTCCCTTTCTTTCTCTCTTTTCCTCTTTCTCTCTCTCTCTCTCTCTCTCTCTCTCTTTTCTCTCTCTCTCTCTTCGTTTGCACTCTTACCACTCCATGTTTAAGTCAATACATTTGGGTTTTATTTTTTATCTTTTCCTGTTTGTTAGCATTATTTTTGCACTCTGTATCTCTGTACTCACAGTGAGTATTGTATGTTTTTTTTGTCTCTGTTGTATTTAGCACCTTTTTTTTGCACTTGTATCTCTTACTCACATGGTATTGCTATGTTTGTATTTTATCTCTGTTGTATTTTAGCACTCTATTTTTGCACCTTTTTCTTTTGTACCACAGTGAGTATTGTATGTTTTATTTTATCTCTGTCCCTGTATGTTAGCACCTATTTTTTCACTCTTTATCTCTGTACTCACAGTGATATTGTATGTTTGTATTTGACCCCCTGTTGTATGTTAGCACTCTATTTTTGCACTTTTATCTCTATACTCCGGAGATTGCTATGTTTTTATTTTATTCGTCTGTATGTTAGCACCTTTTTTTGCACTCTTTATCTTACTCACAGTGAGTATGCTATGTTTGTATTTGATCTCTGTATGTTAGCACTCTATTTTTGCACTCTTTATCTCTGTACCACAGTGAGTATTGCTATGTTTGTATTTATCTCTGTTGTATGTTAGCACTTATTTTTCCCCCTCTTTACTCTATAATCAAGGAGTATTGTTGTTTTATTTGATCTCTGTATGTTTTGCCCCTATTTTTTGCACTATTATCTCTGTACTCACAGTGAGTATTGCTATGTTTGTATTTGATCTCTGTCTGTATGTTAGCACTCTATTTTTGCACTCTTTATCTCTGTACTCACAGTGAGTATTGCTATGTTTGTATTTGATCTCTGTCTGTATGTTAGCACTCTATTTTTGCACTCTTTATTCTCTGTACTCACAGTGAGTATTGCTATTGCACTCTTTATCTGTACTCACAGTGAGTATTGCTATGTTTGTATTTGATCTTTTAGTCTATGTTCGCACTGTGTTTCTTTCTATTTTTCATACCCTTTCTCTTGGTTCCCATTTGAACTGTGTCAATGTGTGTTCACATTTGATGTCTATCAATTTATATTTGTACTCTCTCTCTCTCTCTCTCTCTCTCTCTCCCCTCATTCTCCCCTCTCTGTCTCTCTCTCTCTCCCTCCCCCCTCTCTCATTCTCTCTCTCTCTCTGTCCTCTCATTCTCTCTCTCCCTCCCTCCTTCTCTCTCTCTCTATCTCTCTCTATCTCATTCTACCTCTCTGTGTGTCTCTCTCTCATTCTCTCTCTATCTCCCTCCCTCCTTCTCTCTCTCTTTGTCTCTCTCATTCTCTCTCTCTCCCTCCCCTCCTTCTCTCTCTCTCTATCTCTTCATTCCCCTCTCTCTCCCCTCCCTCCCCCCTCTCTCTCTCTCCACGTCCCTCTCGCTCTCTGTGTTCACACTTGATCCCTCTCTCTCTCTTTGTGCACATGCACAGTATGCATGTATTTTGTTTATGCACGTGTATCCGTTTGTTGTTGTCCTTGTACATATCACTATCAGTCTGCCACAGAACTAGGAACATGACATTAGTTCTATGCAGGTGACACATTTTGCCCAGACACAGAAAATACACACTGGTGTGCTGTGCCGTGTGTTCTGTGCTCTCAACAAGCGTGTGTGCGTGTGCGTGTGCGTGCGCGTGCGTGTTAAATGTTTCACTTACATGGTTCGTGTTTTACACTTGCACTTTCTCAACAATGTAAATATATATATATATATGTATAGATGTTCCGATTTTTTTGTGTGTGTTTTAAATAGTAAACGGTATAGACTGTTTGGAGTATCCTGTACGTGATGGACAGATCTATACAGGAAATGTGTGAGTGTAAATCGTGTGTGTGAGTGTTGTGTGTTGTGTGTGTGTGTGTGTGTGTTATGTGTGTGTGAGTTTGTGTGTGTGTGGGGTGTGTGTGTGTGTGTGTGTGTGTGTGTGTGTGTGTGTTGTGTGTGTGTGGTGTGTGTGTGTTATGTTACGTGTGTATGTGTGTGTGTGAGTATGTGTGTACGTGTGTCTGTGTGTGTGTGTGTATGTCTGTCTGTCTTTCTGTGTGTGTGTGTGTGTGTGTGAGTTGTGTATGTGTGAGTATGTGTGTGTGTGTGTGTGTCTGTCTGTGTGAGTGTTAATCCTGTACATGAAAGACAGATAAAGGAAATGTGTGAGTGTAATCGTGTGTGTTATGTGTGTGTGTGTGTGTGTGTGTTATGTGCATGCATATGTGTGTGTGCGTGCATGTGTGTGTCTGTCTGTCTGTCTGTGTGCGTGCATCTGTGTGTGTGTCTGTGTGCATGCATGTGTGTCTGTGTGCGTGCATGTGTGTATATGTGTGTGTGTCTGTGTGCGTGCATGTGTGTGTCTGTGTGTGTGTGTGTCTGTGTGCGTGCATGTGTGTATGTCTGTGTGCGTGCATGTTGTGTCTGTGGGCGTGCATGTTGTAAATGTGGGTCATGTGGTTCAAAGAACAGAAACCCC
>JAPXFY010004120.1:5000-19115 GCA_030674185.1 Monoplex corrugatus | reverse complement strand
TCTTCAGGTGAAATTATTAGATCAACACAGGGGGAGTTTTTCATTCGATTGTATATTTTCTGTCATTGTGGTGAGGTACTGGCTTCACTGTTTGTTAGTTCATCAGTTGTGAAACCCGTCAATTTTGCGATAAAATCTAGTTGTCAAACAGTAAAAGACAAAAACTAGGGCAGAAGTCTCAACTCGCTGCAAGAGAGACAAGTCATCAACTGACTGAGTTAGGATCCACCTGTATTTTATGACGTCGCCATCTTCATCCCAGTAGTTTTCAGTTTCAGTATCTCAAGATGACGTCTCTGCGCTGGGAATGAATTGCACATGCATTGACGCCATTGATGCCCTGTGTTGGAGGAGACCCAAAATGATCATGGCATAAGCCACAACCTGTATTAAACCTTGTGTGTTGGCGAGCCATTGATGCCCTGTATGGGGAAGATCCAAAATTGATCATGGCATAAGCCACAACCCTGTATATAAACCTTGTGTGTTGGCAAGCCATTGATGCCATGTGATGGAGAAGATCCAAATTGATCATGGCATAGCACAACCCTGTATATAAACCTTGTGTGTTGGCAAGCCATTGATGCCCTGTGATGGAGAAGATCCAAATGATCATGGCATAAGCCACAACCCTGTATATAAACCTGTGTGTTGGCAAGCCATTGATGTCCTATCCAACGTATGCGTTTAATATCTAATGTTTGTATCAGTCTGCCATAAACACGATTTTTTGCTACACTGTAGTGAAATGTGTAACTTAATAATTACTGGTTCAAAAAAATGAAAAAAAGGGTGAAAATACAACCGCCTCTTGGTGAAAACTGACCTCACCGAACATCTATACAAACCCATATAGACTCATAGACATCAGTCCTCCACAGTACGACACACGGCCTTCATCTGCCACCAACATAAAGAAATTAACTGTCTCCATCATCGAAAAAGGGTCCATTCCATTTTTCACCTCCATTACAAGAGAGTGAAGAACCCAGTGAAACTGGATGTTCGTTCGTTCTTTCGTTTAAGTCTCTCCAAATGTCGGTGGCACCGACTGCCTGTGTCCATGGTTACATGCCTCAAAGATATCTCTGAGGACAAACAAAACTGGGATTTGCACCCTGACAGAAATGACAGTTTACGTCTTATGGAACCTTCTGACATGGCATTACCTGCTGACTATCTTCAGTCAAAAGAGCAAACCCATGGCAGAAATGCAGCGTTGTTAAGCTCTCGTCAACATTTACTATACATTCTTTCATTGTCTTTGTTGTTTGAAATTTAAAGATAGTAATCACAATTTGTGCTTGCTGTTTCGGAAGATCTTAATGCAAGATTAAAAACGAGATGTGGAAGCAAACGTTCTGAAGATTTCAGTGTACCAAATGTATCATCTCAATGGTAATTTATGTGTAACACTGGGGTTGGTGGTCCACACTCGGACATCCCATAATTTTTATGCAGGCTTGCTTGGCTCTTCTTATAGAGCCATGGACTCAAGATTTCAAATCTCTAGTTCAATCCCAGCCCTCAACATTAAGAATTAATGTGTTCGCTGCCCATTTTAATAGTTTCCATCATTCTTTTGGTGTCAGCTTGATGTTTCTCCTTCCTTCCCTATTCCAAGACAATCCCCAGCGCATAGGATTTTGCGAAGACTCATGCAGCCTGCCAGGTAATCGCTGGTAGATTTGGATGGGCACTTAGGGAAATTGTCTGGGTGCAACGAATCCCTCTGGAAAAATTCTAAACAGAAAACTGTTGTTTTTGTCATGTGTGTTTGGGTTAGTGTTCATTCACCAACAGACAACACCAATGTGTACAACAGGCCCTGCACGTGCAATGTCCTGTACGGGGTGACGTCTGTAGTATGGCCATGTGTACATGTACAACAGGCCTGCACGTGCAATCCCCCTTTTACGGGATGACGTCTGTCAATATGGCCTTGTGTAAAATGTACAACAGGCCCTGCACGTGCAATTCCTGTACTGAGTGACGTCTGTCAATAGACCATGTGTCCAACAGGCCCTGCACGTGCAATGTTCTGTACTGAGTGACGTCTGTCGTATGGCCATGTGTACAACAGGCCCTGCACGTGCAATGTTCTGTACTGAGTGACGTCTGTCAGTTGGCCATGTGTACATGTTACAACAGGCCCTGCACAGTGCAATGTTCTGTACTGGTGACGTCGTCAGTATGGCCATGTGTACAACGGGCCCGCACGTGCAATGTTCTGTACTGAGGGGACGTCTGTCAGTATGGCCATGTGTACAACAGGCCCTGCACGTGCAATGTCCTGTACTGAGTGACGTCTGTCAATATGACCATGTGTTACAACAGGCCCTGCACGTGCAATGTCCTGTACTGAGTGACGTCTGTCAGTATGGCCATGTGAAACATGTACAACAGGCCCGCACGTGCAATGACCTGTATGAGTGACGTCTGTCAGTAGGGCCCATGTGTACAACAGGCCCTGCACGTGCAATGTTCTGTACTGAGTGACGTCTGTCAGTTTTGGCCATGTGTACAACAGGCCCTGCACGTGCAATGACCTGTACTGAGTAAACGTCTGTCAGTATGGCCATGTGTACAACAGGCCCTGCACGTGCAATGTCCTGTACTGAGTGACCGTCTGTCAGTATGGCCATGTGTACATGTAAAACAGGCCCTGCACGTGCAATGACCTGTACTGAGTGACGTCTGTCAGTATGGCCATGTGTACATGTACAACTGGCCCTGCACGTGAAAATGTCCTGTACTGAGTGCGTCTGTCAATATGGTCATGTGTACAACAGGCCCTGCACGTGCAATGTTCTGTAATGAGTGACGTCTGTCAATATGGCCATGTGTACAACAGGCCCTGCACGGCAATGTTCTGTACTGAGTGACGTCTGTAAATATGGCCATGTGTACAACAGGCCCTGCACGTGCAATGTCCTGTACTGAGTGACGTCTGTCAGTATGGCCATGTGTACATGTACAACAGGCCCTGCACGTGCAATGACCTGTACTGAGTGACGTCTGTCAATATGGCCATGTATAAACGGGCCCTGCACGTGCAATGTCCTGTACTGAGTGACGTCTGTCAGTTTTGGCCATGTGTACAACGGCCCTGCACGTGCAATGACCTGTACTGAGTGACGTCTGTCATTATGGTCATTTGTACAACAGGCCCTGCAGGCAAAGTCCTGACGAGTGACGTCTGAAAATTTGGCCATGTGTACAACAGGCCCTGCCGTGAAATGCCTGTAGGGGGGGACGTCTGTCAGAAAATGGCCTGTGTAAAACGGGCCCTGCACGTGAAAATGCCCTTTGTACTGAGTGACGTCTGAAATTATGGCCATTTGTACATGAACAACAGGCCCTGCACTTTTAATTTATTTTTTATGAGTAAAGTCTGTCAATATGGCCATAGCTGAAACCCCAGGGATGTTGGTGGTTTCACTTTTCTTTGACAGGGGGATACACAACTTGAAAATGTCCTTTACACCGTCAGCATTTAGGAAAACACTAAAACCAAATAAATCATCATCATCAGGTAATAATAATTAATAATTCAATATTTATATAGCGAAAAAACTTGATAAAATAAAAACTAAGCGCTGAACAGACACAAAAAACGCAGGCACGCACGCTGGGCAAAAAACCCACACGCACGCACCTTTTCAGACACACACACCCCCAACACACACACACACAACCCCCAAAACACACACCACACACAACCCCCACACACACACAAAACCACACAAACCCCTTTGGCTAAAAAAGGGGAGAAAAAATTTAAAAGGGCAAAAAAAGGGGCAAGAATAAAAGGGGCAATTTGGGAAAATTTTTAGGGGAGCGGCAAAAATTTAAAAATATTAAAACCCCATTTTGAATTCCCTTTTCCGGGGCGGGGACAGGCTGCGAGGGGGGGGTTTTTTGAGGGGAGGTTAAAAAAAAGGGATTTTATGCAGGAAGAAAAGGTGATTTTGAGAGCGGACTTGAAGGGACAAAAGTAGGTTGCTGACGGACTGAGAGAGGAAGTTTGTTCCGGGAGAGTGGACCAGAAACAAGAAGGCTCGTGGACCTTTGGAAAGGGAGCTTAGTGCGTGGAAAGCGAAGAGTCAGAGGATCAGAGGGAGAGCGGGGGGGGTACGTGAGGGAACATAGATTTTCAAGTAAAGGGTTGACAGGGGAATCGGGGGCTGCGTTTTTGAGGCTTTTTTTAAACACATTGGTGTCTAGTTTGTAAATGTATGCGCTTTATACAGGGGGCCAGTGAAGTTGTGCCAGGGGAGGAGATTGTGGTCAGCTTTTTTCTTTTTGAGTACAAGGCGTGCAGCATTGTTTTGAATGCGCTGTTGGATTGGGAAAGGTGGAGGCAAAAGGGAAAACCAGGAAAAGGGGTGAATTTTTCAATAGTCAATTTCGAACATTATGGGAAAGGGGAAAAACGATTTTTTTCCCGTTGTTTCCCACAGAGAGATACTTCCTGAACACTTTATACGATGGAGATGATAGTAGCAGGGCTGGCAGTTTGAGAAACAAAGTTGTTCATGGGGAGGGTAGAGTCAATGCAGACACCAAGGGTTTTTTGCTGAATCAGAAAATTTGGGGCTGATGTGTTACATATGGGAGAGAAAGAGGAGGCAGCTGAGAAAGTTTTTGACGGGTGCCAATGAGGATAGCTTTTGTTTTGTCGCAATTTAAACTGAAGTCAAATTTTGGGGGCTCCAGTTCTTAATGTCCGAGTAACACTCAGTGGTGCGAGTCAAAAGGGGCTGTATATTATCGGTGCCCTTTCCGCCTGGCGTTGGCGATCATGGATTTTTTCCCTTTTCCTTTTCTCTCGTTGCCCCTAGCATCCCCCCACCGTCCCCGTCCCAGTCACCCTGCAAGCCCGTTCAGCATTTTCTCCCTGGGGCCCACCCCCGGGGGTCTCTTTCCCTCCAGGTTTTTCCCCTTTGAACCCGGTGCTCCAAACCCCCTTCCCCATAAAATGGGCCCATAAATGTTGCCCGTCCCTTTTTCCCAATCTTTCCCCTTTTTAGTGGGTCCACTTGTGTCTGCCTCCATCAAGACTGTCTCGTTTTTTTTCTTTGCTGTCCATGGAACCCCAACATTCTTCTTGGAAAAACCCCCATTCGGCTGCCTCAATCTTGTTCTGGCTTTTTTTGTTTACTGTCCACGCCTCACAACCCTACAACAGTATTGGTTCTATATAGCATTCAAAACTCTCTTCCTGATGTTGAAATTTACAGGGATTTGTTACCAAATAAGTACACAACACTATTCAAAACCACACGATAGGGAAAAAAACCAAATTCATCCATAAATACAAATGCATAAAAAAAAAAGGAGAAAACCAAAATGTTAAAAAGAGCAATGTCCCTTTTTTCTGGATGGTATGCGGGGGAGCAATTTAAATTTTGGGTTGGGTTGGGGCACAACTGCCGTTTTAAAAGGACTTGGGTGGATGGCATAAGAAAGTCGTCCCCTTGGGTGGGGGGGAGATGGGGATGGGGACGACGACAGTCTCCAGGGCGTTTATGGGAAAAAAAAAAAGTGCAAGGAGGAGAAGGGGAAGGAAAGGGAGAAAGGGAGAAGAGAGAAGGAAAAGGGGGGGGAAAGGGAGAAGGAAAGAGAGAAAGGGGCAAGGAAAGAGAGAAAGGGGGAAGGAAAAAAGAGAAAGGGAGAAGGAAAGGGAGAAAAGGGGAAAAAAAGGAAAAGGGAAAGGGGGAAGGAAAGAGAGAAAGGGGGAAGGAAAGGGAGAAAGGGAGAAAAGGAAAGGAAAGGGGGAAGGAAAAAGGGGGAAAAGGGAAAAAGGGGAAAAGGAAAAGGGGGAAGGAAAGAGAGAAAGGGGGAAGGAAAGAGAGAAAGGGAGAGGAAAGGAGAAAGGGGGGAAAGGGAGAAAGGGAGAAGAAAGGGGGAAAGGGATAAAGGGAGAAGGAAAGGGGAAAAAGGGGGAAAGGTTGAAGAAAGGAGAAATGGGAGAAGAAGAGAGGAAAGGGAGAAGGAAAGGGAAAGGGAAAGAAAGGAGGAAAGGGAGAAAGGAGAAGGAAAGGGAAAGAAGGAAAGGGGGAAAGGGAGAAAGGGAGGAAAGGGAAAGAAAGGGAGAAGGAAAGGGGAAGGGAAAGGGAAAGGAGAAAGGAAGAAGGAAAGGGAAAGGAAGGAGAAGGAAAGAGAAAGGAGAAGGAAAGGGAAGGGAGAAGGAAAGGGAGAAGGAAAGGGAGAAGGAGGGAGAAGGAAGGGAGAAAAAAAGGGAGAAGTAAAGAGAGAAAGGGAGAAGGAAAGAGAGAAAGGGAGAAGGAAAAAGAGAAAGGGAGAAGGAAAAAGAGAAGGGAGAAGGAAAGGGGGAAGGGAGAAGGAAAGAGAGAAAGGGAGAAGTAAAGAGAGAAAGGGAGAAGGAAAGAGAGAAAGGGAGAAGGAAAGAGAGAAAGGGAGAAGGAAGAAAGAGAAAGGGGAAGGAGAAAGAGAAAGGGAGAAGGAAAGGGGGAAGGGAGAAGGAAAGAGAGAAAGGGAGAAGGAAAGAGAGAAAGGGAGAAGGAAAGGGAGAAGAAGAGGGGAAGGGAGAAGAAAGGGGAAAGGGAGAAGGAAAGGGAGAAGGAAGAGAGAAAGGGAGAAGGAAAGAGAGAAGGGAGAAGGAAGGGAGAAGGAAAGGGAGAAGAAGAGGGGGAAGGGAGAAGGAAAGGGGGAAGGGAGAAGGAAAGGGGGAAAGGGAGAAGGAAAGGGGGAAAGGAGAAGGAAAGGGAGAAAGGGGGGTCCAAATGGAGAGATGGGTGCAGCACGTAACTGAAATATATTCAAAAGATTCCATGTTCGGTTGTCTCCCATCTGTCGACATGTTTTTCTCATTCCAACACGACTATTGACCTATTTTCAGTCAAACATAATTTGCATTGGCAATTTAATATTGTCACATTTGCGGTCATGTGGCTCGTTCATATTTACTTCTAGTCCAGACCTGTGGCAGGTTCAGTGAAAGGTCCATGGGTATACAGTGGACAGGCTGTTGCTGTCACATGATTTCAGTCTCAGATAAAATACACACACCATACAGATACTTTGTTTGATTTAAATCATTCTTATTCCCCCCCTCAATTTATACAAAGAAAAGAGGACTTATTAGGCAAAGAAAGGTTTAGAAAACACTGTAATATCAGACCTTATGTACATGTTTTGCCTGAAATAATTGACGACATTTCTGAGACTAGATGAGATATAGCATGACAGATAAATGACTGAAGACACCATCCATTTTGAAGGCAGACACAGCGTCTGTGCTGGTTCCAGATATTGCCAAAAGTTCTCACTTTGCTGCCTAATATCAGCACGTGCTATTATCCACAGTGTCAACTGGTACATCCAGCTCGCTTCTGCTCCACTAGTGCACGTGAAAAAGGACAGCTGAGGACGAATCTGAACGCAGGTTGGAGAAACGACAGCAATCTTTGGCTGGGTATCAACTGGAAGTTGTTTGTGAAGGAGTTACCGTACTGGGACAATTCCACACGTGTTCCAACCACATGTGAATGAAAGGAGTGAAGACACATTCCACATCTACAACATGACTCTACGCCAGGCTTCCCTCCAGTTACAGACTTCAGCTCCTGGCACACCTCCTAACACAAGCAGATGGAAAAAGTAAAGTAAAGTAAAGTAAAATAAAGTAATGTAAAGTACAGTAACGTAAAATGATGTAAAGTACAGTAAAGTAAAGTACTGTAAAGTACAGTACAGTATAGTAATGTAAAGTACAGTAAAGTAAAGTAAAGTAAAGTACAGTACAGTATAGTAATGTAAAGTACAGTAAAGTACAGTAAAGTACGTAAAGTACAGTATAGTATAGTAATGTAAAGTACAGTAAAGTACAGTACAGTAAAGTAAAGTAAAGTACAGTACAGTATAGTAATGTAAAGTACAGTAAAGTACAGTACAGTAAATTAAAGTAAAGTACAGTACAGTATAGTAATGTAAAGTACAGTACAGTATAGAATGTAAAGTACAGTAACAGTATAGTACTGTAAAGTACAGTAAAGTAAAGTAAAGTAATGTAAAGTACAGTATAGTAAAGTAAAGTACAGTACAGTATAGTAATGTAAAGTATAGTACAGTATAGTAATGTAAAGTACAGTAAAGTAAAGTAAAGTAATGTAAAGTACAGTATAGTAAAGTAAAGTACAGTACAGTATAGTAATGTAAAGTACAGTACAGTATAGTACTGTAAAGTACAGTAAAGTAAAGTAAAGTAATGTAAAGTACAGTATAGTAAAGTAAAGTAAAGTAAAGTACAGTACAGTATAGTAATGTAAAGTACAGTACAGTATAGTAATGTAAAGTACAGTACAGTATAGTAATGTAAAGTACAGTACAGTATAGTACTGTAAAGTACAGTAAAGTAAAGTATGTAAAGTACAGTACAGTATAGTAATGTAAAGTACAGTACAGTATAGTAATGTAAAGTACAGTACAGTATAGTAATGTAAAGTACAGTAAAGTACAGTAAAGTAAAGTAAAGTAAAGTACAGTAGAGTAAAGTATAGTAAAGTACAGTAAAGTACAGAAAAAGTACAGTACAGTAAAGTACAGTACAGTAAAGTAAAGTACAGTACAGTACAGTAAATTTAAAGTACAGTACAGTAAAGTAAAGTACAGTAGAGTAAAGTAAAGTACAGTACAGTAAAGTACAGTAAAGTAGAGTACAGTAAAGTACAGTAAAGTACAGTACAGTAAAGTACAGTAAAGTACAGTAAAGTACAGTAAAGTACAGTAAAGTACAGTAAAGTACAGTACAGTAAAGTACAGTAAAGTACAGTACAGTAAAGTACAGTAAAGTACAGTAAAGTACAGTAAAGTACAGTACAGTAAAGTACAGTAAAGTACAGTACAGTAAAGTACAGTAAAGTACAGTACAGTAAAGTACAGCACAGTAAAGTACAGTAAAGTACAGTAAAGTAAAGTACAGTAAAGTACAGCACAGTAGAGTCAAGTACAGTCAAGTACAGTACAGTAACGTACAGTAAAGTACAGTAAAGTAAAGTACAGTAAAGTACAGCACAGTAAAGTACAGTAAAGTAAAGTACAGTAAAGTACGCACAGTACAGTAACGTACAGTAAAGTACAGCACAGTAAAGTACAGTAAAGTACAGTACAGTAAAGTACAGTAAAGTACAGCACAGTACAGTCAAGTACAGTCAAGTACAGTACAGTAACGTACAGTAAAGTACAGTAAAGTAAAATACAGAAAAGTACAGTAACTCTGCCCACTTAGACTGAAACTTATTCTGCTTCCTCTGTTATCAGTTTCATCAACTGTTGACCAGTTTTTCTGGTGTAAACCATCAATTGTTGGCCAGTGTTCTGATGTAAACCATCAACTGTTGACCAGTGTTCTGATGTAAACCATCAACTGTTGACCAGTGTTCTATGTAAACCATCAATTGTTGGCCAGCGTTCTGATGTAAACCATCAACTGTTGGCTAGTGTTCTGTTGTAAACCATCAACTGTTGGCCAGTGTTCTGATGTAAACCATCAACTGTTGGCTTGTGTTCTGATGTAAACCATCAACTGTTGGTCAGTGTTCTGATGTAAACCATCAACTGTTGGCCAGTGTTCTGATGTAAACCATCAACTGTTGGCTAGTGTTCTGTTGTAAACCATCAACTGTTGGTCAGTGTTCTGATGTAACCATCAACTGTTGGCCAGTGTTCTGTTGTAAACCATCAACTGTTGGCCAGTGTTCTGATGTAAACCATCAACTGTTGGCCAGTGTTCTGATGTAAACCATCAACTGTTGGCTTGTGTTCTGATGTAAACCATCAACTGTTGACCAGTGTTGTGTTGTAAACCATCAATGTTGACCACTGTTCTGTTGTAAACCATCAACTGTTGGTCAGCGTTCTGTTGTAAACCATCAACTGTTGGCCATGTTCTGTTGTAAACCATCAACTGTTGGCTAGTGTTCTGTTGTAAACCATCAACTGTTGGTCAGTGTTCTGTTGTAAACCTTAACTGTTGGCTTGTGTTCTGTTGTAAACCATCAACTGTTGGTCAGTGTTCTGATGTAAACCATCAACTGTTGGCCAGTGTTCTGATGTAAACCATCAACTGTTGGCCAGTGTTCTGATGTAAACCATCAACTGTTGGTCAGTGTTCTGATGTAAACCGTCAACTGTTGGTCAGCGTTCTGATGTAAACCATCAACTGTTGACCAGTGTTCTAATGTAAACCATCAACTGTTGACCAGTGTTCTGATGTAAACCATCAATGTTGACCAGTGTTCTGATGTAAACCATCAACTGTTGACCAGTGTTCTGATGTAAACCATCAACTGTTGACCAGTGTTCTAATGTAAACCATCTACTGTTGACCAGTGTTCTGATGTAAACCATCAATGTTGACCAGTGTTCTGTTGTAAACCATCAACTGTTGACCAGTGTTCTGTTGTAAACCATCAACTGTTGGCTTGTGTTCTGATGTAAACCATCAACTGTTGGCCAGTGTTCTGATGTAAACCATCAACTGTTGGCCAGTGTTCTGTTGTAAACCATCAACTGTTGACCAGTGTTCTGTTGTAAACCATCAACTGTTGACCAGTGTTCTGTTGTAAACCATCAACGGTTGGCTTGTGTTCTGATGTAAACCATCAACTGTTGGCCAGTGTTCTGATGTAAACCATCAACTGTTGGTCAGTGTTCTGATGTAAACCATCAACTGTTGACCAGTGTTCTGATGTAAACCATCAATGTTGACCAGTGTTCTGTTGTAAAACATCAACTGTTGACCAGTGTTCTGTTGTAAACCATCAACTGTTGACCAGTGTTCTGTTGTAAACCATCAACGGTTGGCTTGTGTTCTGATGTAAACCATCAACTGTTGGCCAGTGTTCTGATGTAAACCATCAACTGTTGGCCAGTGTTCTGATGTAAACCATCAACTGTTGGCCAGTGTTCTGATGTAAACCATCAACTGTTGACCAGTGTTCTGATGTAAACCATCAATGTTGGCCAGTGTTCTGTTGTAAACCATCAACTGTTGGCCAGTGTTCTGTTGTAAACCATCAACTGTTGGCCAGTGTTCTGTTGTAAACCATCAACTGTTGGCCAGTGTTCTGTTGTAAACCATCAACTGTTGGCCAGTGTTCTGATGTAAACCATCAACTGTTGGCCAGTGTTCTGTTGTAAACCATCAACTGTTGGCCAGTGTTCTGATGTAAACCATCAACTGTTGGCCAGTGTTCTGTTGTAAACCATGAACTGTTGGTCAGCGTTCTGTTGTAAACCATCAAATATTGGTCAGCGTTCTGTTGTAAACCATCAACTGTTGGCCAGTGTTCTGTTGTAAACCATCAACTGTTGGTCAGCGTTCTGTTGTAAACCATCAACTGTTGGTCAGCGTTCTGTTGTAAACCATGAACTGTTGGTCAGTGTTCTGATGTAAACCATCAACTATTGGCCAGTGTTGTGTTGTAAACCATCAACTATTGGCCAGTGTTGTGTTGTAAACCATCAACTATTGGTCAGCGTTCTGTTGTAACCATCAACTGTTGGTCAGCGTTCTGTTGTAAACCATCAACTGTTGGCCAGTGTTCTGTTGTAAACCATCAACTGTTGGTCAGTGTTCTGATGTAAACCATCAACTGTTGACCAGTGTTCTGTTGCCATGTCAGACCGTCTGCCTGCAACAGGTTTCCACTTTCCTTTGGCCTAGCACCAGTCTTTCTGCTTTGATGCATTTGAAACAAAACACTTTTTCCCGACAATGAATTGTACAATTACTTCTTACCTCAGTTTATATATCATCTTTTGTTGTTGTTTTCGATCGCGTGCGTATGTGTGATGTATGGGCGTTCTTGGATTTGAATTGTCAAGATTTGGCGCCATATAGATACTGGTAGTAGTAGTAGTAGTAGTAGTAGTAGTAGTAGTAGTAGTAGTAGTAGTAGGAGGAGGAGGAGGAGGAGGAGGAGGAGTAATATGGTGTTGTTAAATCGTTGTTATTATTATTATTATCATTATTTATTATATTATCATTATTATCTTCATTTAGGTGTTGTACGTCAACCCCCACCCCCACCCCCTGTGGGATGCCGGGGCTCTTTCAGTATAAATAGTATCCTCACCTTTCGGAAATTATGTGCTAGAATTTCCTCTTTTCTGTCACTCTCTTTGTTTCTGCCTTGTTCCTTTGCTTTCTGTCATTTCTACCTATCATTTTCTGCCTTTATGGTACATTCACCTGTATGTGTTCGATACAGTCTTACGTACTTTTTCTTAGGATTGATAATTGGATATATGTATTAAGTGCATCTTTAGCTCTAGGGAGATGAAATATGCGGAAGTAATTTTAGGTAGTTTATGCCTGTTCTTATATATGTTCTGGTGTCCTTAGATATGCATATATTTGTGTTCAGGCGTGTTTTTTAAATCCCCTGTGCAATAAATTGGATGGAGTGGTCAGCACCATGGGTATGCCCTTAAATTATGTGTATGAATGCATTGATATGTGTACTTAATTTTCTTTTTTTTTCTGTTGAAGTTTTGTATGTTTTGAAGCGCATACAGCCCTGATATGGCTCTACACAGTCGGTTGGGCTTTAAACAACAATAGCAATAGAACTAAGGTGTAATTTGTTAAAGCAAGCTCCTGGGAAGGCAACCCCATGGCCAGCATCCATACATGCATCCAATGTCACAGAGATTGCCTTTCCCACATCGGCCTTACCAGCCACAGCTGACACTGCTCCAGAGGCGTCAACTCTGCACGACACGACACGACACGACACGACACTAGGGCGCATCATTGATAGTCGACACCGACTGACGAGGCCTACTACTGCTGGGTGTCTCGGGGAGAAAGAGCTGACGGTTAAAAGTCAGCGGGAAAGCCTGGAGTGAGGACTGTATCAGTCTTGACGGACGAACTGCAGGATTTGTATACATGTGTGCAATGACAGCAATGTGTGTGTACTACATGATTTTATTGTCACCTTGCCATCACACCAACCATGCCAAGTGATTTTTTTAGTTGTTTTTTTTTTTAGGATCATCACACCCAGGGAGGTTATCTTGGCGCTCACCTTTTTTTTTCTTCCCACGTTTTGCAGCACCTAAATGGCCACAAAAGCTGGCGCAGTTTTTTCTTTTCTTTTTTTTTTTACAATGCGATGATGATGATGTCAACGTGGATGATAATCATGATGCTGTAAAGTTCCATCTAGGATTGAGACTGCGTGACAGGGCTGTACTCTACGCTTACTATCATCATATATCCTATGCCAAGTGAATTAATAATGATAATTACAATATTTTTGATGGTGGTGGTCGGCTGAATACACTGTGATAAGGTTAATTGTACTGCTGTGTCGGTCTTAAACTGTGTTCATTACTAACTTCAAAATTCTTAACACCTTACTAATCAAGGATAGTAGTATCAGGTCCCACCGGACCCGTCGGACAGCTGTCTGTAATGAAGTTAGTCGTGAAAAAGGCACATGGCATGACAGTGTCACTCTTAATTTTAACTTAATTCACTGTAATTGTATTAGCCGTGAAAAAGGAAGATGGTGTAGCTGGGCTGTGTGTCTTTTAAATCTGGTGTGGCTGTGTGTCTTTTAAATCTGGTGTGGCTGTGTGTCTTTTAAATCTGGTGTGGCTGTGTGTATTTTAAATCTGGAGTGGCTGTGTGTATTTTAAATCTGGTGTGGCTGTGTGTATTTTAAATCTGGTGTGGCTGTGTTTATTTTAAATCTGGTGTGGCTGTCTGTATTTTAAATCTGGTTGGCTGTGTGTCTTTTAAATCTGGTGTGGCTATGTGTGTTTTAAATCTGGTGTGGCTGTGTGTGTTTTAAATCTGGTGTGGCTTTGTTTATTTTAAGTATGGTGTGGCTGTGTGTATTTTAAATCTGGTGTGGCTGTGTGTATTTTAAATCTGGTGTGGCTGTGTGTATTTTAAATTTGGTGTGGCTGTGTGTATTTTAAGTTTGGTGTGGCTATGTGTATTTTTAAGTCTGGTGTGGCTGTGTGTATTTAAGTTTGGTGTGGCTATGTATATTTTAAGTCTGGTGTGGCTATGTGTATTTTAAGTGTGGTGTGGCTGTGTTATTTTAAGTTTGGTGTGGCTATGTGTATTTT
>JAPXFY010004119.1:12500-19118 GCA_030674185.1 Monoplex corrugatus | reverse complement strand
TCTCTCTCTCTCTCTCTCTCTCCCCTCTCTCTCTCTCTCTCTCTCTCTCTCTCTCTCTCGCTCTCTCTCTCTCTCTCTCTTTCTTTCTTTCTCTCTCTCGCACTCTCTCTTTCTCTCTCTCTCTCTCTCTCTCTCTCTCTCTCTCTCTCTCTCTCTCTCTCTCTCTCTCTCTCTCTCTCTCTCTCTCCCAAACACACACCTCTTTTTATTTATCATGCAAAACTCTAAAATGTACTATCATGGTTCTGCCTATTCTGTTAGGTTTGAATAATAACGTGAAGACAGTTAGCAGGGTTGCTATACATGAACCATGTTGAAACAAGAGTAAATGATAGACCTCCTTCTCCCATAAAGAGGGAAAGAAAGAAAAAAAGAAAGAAAGAAAGAAAGAAAAAGAAAGAAAAGAAAGAAAGAAAGAAAAGAAAGAAAAAGAAAAGAGAGGAAGAGACAAAACACACACCTAAAGGCTACAGGGACGAAACGAAGAAACCACCAAACAAAAAATAAACTAAAAAGAAATGCCATACACACCTGTCAAAGCTTTTCGTTTTCTTAACCGTTGATTTCCTGTGTCTTGCTCAGCGTTGGATTTTACACACACACTGCCGACTGCACACAAGACGAACAACAACCAAAGAGTAGGCTCCCCTATATACATGTAGTACCTACGGAAAGAGCAGTCACTGCTTCTTAGCGCCCACTGAGCAAAGTGGCCCTCGCTCGCCGGCTGCAGCAGGCGGTGGGCAGAAGATGGATGCGAGGCTGTTGCAGCCAGCAGTGGGCAGAAGACGGATGCTATAGAGATGTTGTATATTTAGAGGGCAGCGAGTTTTCGTCACATGCACACACGGTCGAAACCATTCGTACAAGTAAACTTCCTTGTCGGGTGAATACAAACATTTCACGTTTGTAGTCAAACTCCTATGACACTGATCCAAGCCTCTCTCTCTCTCTCTCTCTCTCTCTCTCTCTCTCTCTCTCTCTCTCTCTCTCTCTCTCTCTCTTCTCTCTCATTCTTATTTACTCTCTCTCTCTCTCTCTCTCTCTCTCTCGCTCTCTCTCATTCTTATTTACTCTCTCTCTCTCTCTCATTTTCTTTCACAAACACACACAGACACACACACACACACAGACACTCAGCACATACATTCACACACACACACACACACACACACACACACACACACACCACACACACACACACACACACACACACACAGCACACACACACACACACACGCACGCACACACACACAGATTAACTGATCGATTTCACAAACATCAAAGAACTTCGCGAATGTGTCACACAAGAAGACTTACGAAAGCTCCGTCTGTCTGTCTGTCTGTCTCTGTCTCTGTCTCTGTCTCTCTCTCTCTCTCTCTCTCTCTCTCTCTCTCTCTCTCTCCCTTTCCCTCCCCCACCTCCCTCCCTCTCTCATATCTGAAGTGTGTATGTGTGAGTGAGTGAGTGGGTGAGTGGGTGAGTGGGAGAGTGAGTGGGTGAGTGAGTGAGTGAATGGGTGAGTGGGTGAGTGGGTGAGTGAGTGAGTGGGTGAGTGAGTGAGTGGGTGAGTGAGTGGGTGAGTGAGTGGGTGGGTGAGTGAGTGTGTGGGTGAGCGAGTGAGAGGGTGAGTGAGTGAGTGAGTGAGTGTGTGGGTGAGTGAGTGTGTGGGTGAGTGGGGAGTGGGTGAGTGAGTGAGTGAGTGTGTGGGTGAGTGGGTGAGTGAGTGAGTGGGTGAGTGAGTGAGTGGATGAGTGGGTGAGTGAGTGGGGTGAGTGAGTGAGTGAGTGTGTGGGTGAGTGTGTGGGTGAATTGGTGAGTGAGTGGTGGATTAGTGGGTGAGTGAGTGAGTGTGTGGGTAAGTGGGTTTGTGAGTGGGTGAGTGAGTGAGTGAGTGGGTGAGTGGGTGAGTGAGTGGGTGAGTGAGTGAGTGAGTGTGTGGGGTGAGTGTGTGGGTGAGTGAGTGAGTGGGTAAGTGGGTGGGTGAGTGAGTGAGTGGGTGAGTGAGTGAGTGGGTGAGTGGGTGAGTGAAAACCAGACAAGACAGACAAAAACAAACAGACAGACAGACAGAGAGACATAGGCAAGACAGACAAACAGACAGACAGACAAACAGACAGACAGAGAGACGTAGGCAAGACAGACAGACAAGACAGACAAACAGACAGACAGAGAGACAGACAGACAAATAGACAGAGACAGAAAGGCATAGGCAAGACAGACAGACAAGACAGACAAGACAAACAAACAGACAGACAGACAGACAGATATAGGCAAAACAGACAGACAAGACAGGCAAACAGACAGGCAGACAGACAGACAAACAGACAGACAGACAGACAGACAGACAAACACTCAAACAGACATAGGCAAGACAGACAGACAAGACAGACAGACAGACAAGACAGACAGACGGCGACAAAAAAGAAATCCTCCTGCTGTATTGGTCACATCCAATTCCCCATTTCTACAGAGGGAATTATCTGAAAAACACCAACATAACGTGTGCACCAGCTGTGGCCATGCAAACTACTCTTTTCATCAGTTACAATTCCTAAATTAGATGTTGGCTTCGGGTACTCCAGACACTAATCTGAAAACGAGGAACACTTATTATTTAGATGTTCCACATACGTTGACCTCAGGGCGATATTTTTAAAGGATTTAGTCAGCATGCCTATGTGCATACTGCTCCAATCAACAAATAGCCACCGAAGTCACAGCGTGTCCAGATACGTTTTCCACGCCATGAATAGGAGAAAAAAAATGTTAAAAGGAGAAGAAAAGTAAATAGTTATGTAGATACTAGCACTAGAATTTCAAAAATAAAAAAAATGTTTATTTGAATATGAAGGGGGTGCTCATATAGACACACATGTGCATATGTGCCTGTGTATTCACGTTGACGTTGGTGTACTTACATGCATACATAGGTGATAGTATCTACATTGTGTATATGTGTGGATACATATGTTTATGTCTATGTGTGTATATATATATATGAGTGATTATGTATGTGTGCGTGTATATAGATGTATATATATATATATATATATATATATATATATGTGTGTGTGTGTGTGTGTGTGTGTGTGTGTGTGTGTGTGTGTGTGTGTGTGTGTGTGTGTGTGTGTGTGTGTGTACATCACCTTCAATTCAGTCTATGGCCTGACCTATTGCTGACTGCCGAAGATTGAGTTCAGAGTTATCTCTGAACCACAAGAAGCAAAAAGTGCTAAATGATCATTTGGTATTGTCTCAATGTCAGTTGTTTTGGTAAATGAGTGACTGATCTGCGATTAGTCTGATTAATTGATTGCCATTATAAATGTCTGTTTTTGCCAATTAACCGACTGTTTTGGTGTCGAATTGCTCTTATGTAATATATTCTTGGTTTATTTCATTGTACATTAATTTCATTGATTGATTTAGATACACTGATGAATATTGATAAACTGAACGCATGATTAGCTGACAACGGAATGATTATCTAATTTGTTAATTGATGGATGGCTCACCGACTGATCGATTTATAGATTGATGGTTTTAGCTATTGATCGATCAGTGATTGAATTATTGAATGTATGGACGATTGATTAGCGTTATTTGAAGTAACGATTGCAAATTGATATGGCGAACTCAGTTAAATTCAAGGTTATCTGGTTGATTAAGTCACTGGGTGACTGATTAACTGGTTAAATGATTGATCGATTGATTGAGTGAGTGAGTGAGTGATTACGTGAAGTGATTGTTACTGAAGTGATATCGATTGTACGGTTGGATGATGCATCTGACCCAGTCAATTGAAGGTTGATTAGTTAGTTGATTCACGGGTTGGATGGCGGATTATTTGATTGATCAATCGGTAAATCAGTTGATTAATTGGTTAATTGATTAGTAGATTGATTGATTGAATGATTGATTGATTGATTGGTTGGTTGGTTGATCGATTGATGGATTGATTGTTTATGTCAAGTAGCTGTGGTTGAATGTATCAATCAACTGTATGATCACTGAAGGGTACAAGAAACGTCAGACCTGTGCATAATTGAATGGTTTGTTTGTCTGATAGCTAGTTATTGTAAAATTGACAGTTGGATGAATGATATAGAGGCGGTTAATGACAAATATTCTTAGCTGGCCAGTTAAGGAATATGGACTAGAATACAAATGAAAGGACCACTGTAAATGCAAAGATGAATGTATCCCAGCTTATGTGACGGTAAACGATAGAAGGGGACAATGTGACAGAGTTCACTGCAGTTTGATAGTATAACTTGTAAGGATGTATAAGAAAACCTGATCCCCTCCCCTCCCCTCCCCTTCCCCATGCATGTATTGTGGCCTAAGACCGATGTACAATAAACATTTTCTGAGTTCTGAGTTCTGAGTTCTGAGTTCTGAGTTCTCTCTCTCTCTCTCTCTCTCTCTCTCTCTCTCTCTCTCTCTCTCTCTCTCTCTCATATCTGAAGTTGTGTGTATGTGTGAGTGAGTGAGTGAGTGAGTGGGTGAGTGAGTGAGTGAGTGAGTGAGCGAGTGAGTGAGTGAGTGAGTGGGTGATTGAGTGAGTGAATGAGTGAGTGGGTGAGTGAAAGCCAGACAAGACAGACAAAAACAGACAGACAGACAGGCAAGACAGACAAGACAGACAGACAGACTTAGGCAAGACAGACAAGACAGACAAGACATAGGCAAGACAGACAAGACAGACAAGACAGACAAGACAGACAAGACAGACAAGACAGACAAGACAGACAAGACAGACAAGACAGACAAGACAGACAAGACAGACAGACAGACAAGACAGACAGACAAGACAAACACACAGAGAAACATAGGCAAGACAGACAGACAAGACAGACAAGACAGACAGACAAGACAGACAAGACAGACAGACAGACAGACAGACGGCGACAAAAAGGAAATCCTCCTGCTGTATTGGTCAGATCCAATTCCCCATTTCTACAGAGGGAATAAAAAAAACAACATTAATGTGTGCACCACAGCTGTGTCCATGCACACTACGTGACGTTGACGTGACAGGTTAGACACACCACAACTTTACCTGTCAAAACAAGAACGACAAGGCTATGTTTGCAGACATTCTAAGTTGTATTTGTCTGTCTTCCGAACCATGCCACCTGGTTCAACTGATCTTCTTGTCAACAGGTATAGCAAATCAATATGAATTTGTGTGCTGCGCAATAAACAAGTATAGGTGAACAAAATGGGGGGGGGGGGGGGGGGGGAAGAAAGAAAAAAAAAGTAAAGAAAGAGAAAAAATATCGTTTGAAAGAAAAAAAAGAAGAAAAATATGGAAGGAAAGAAAGAAAAAGAAAAAAGAAACAAACAAAAAAGAGACAGACGGAGGAAAAGAAGGAAAGAGAGAAAGGAAAGAAGAAAGAAGGAACGAAGAAAGACAGAAAGAAAGTAAGACTGAAAGAAAGATAAAAGAAGGAATGAAAGTAAGAAAAAAAAAAGAAAGAAGGAGAGAAACGAAAAACAACAACAACAACAGAGGAGCAAAGAAAGAAAGGAAGGAAGGAAAGGAGAAGGACAGATAGAAAGAAAGAAAAGAAAAATGTCTAAATACTATCGAAGTCTTACGTGTAAATCGACATATGGCTTTGAAAACAGCGTGTTCTTTCTTCATTGCTTTCTTCTTCTTCTTCTTCTTCTTCTTCTTCTTCTTCTTCTTCTTCTTCTTCTTCTTCTTCTTCTTCTTCTTCTTCTTCTTCTTCTTCTTCTTCTTCTTCTTCTTTCTTCTTCTTCTTCTTCTTCTTCTTCTTCTTCTTCTTCTTCTTCTTCTTCCTCTTCTTCTTCTTCTTTTTCCTCTTCTTTTTCTTCTTCTTCTTCTTCCTCTTCTTCTTCGCATTCTTCTTCGCATTCTTCTTCGCATTCTTCTTCGCATTCTTCTTCTTCTTCTTCTTCTTCTTCTTCTTCTTCTTCTTCTTCTTCTTCTTCTTCTTCTTCTTCTTCTTCTTCTTCTTCTTCTTCTTCGCATTCTTCTTCGCATTCTTCTTCGCATTCTTCTTCGCATTCTTCTTCGCATTCTTCTTCTTCTTCGCATTCTTCTTCGCATTCTTCTTCGCATTCTTCTTCTTAGCATTCTTCTTCTTCTTCTTCTTCTTCTTCTTCTTCTTCTTCTTCTTCTTCGCATTCTTCGCATTTTCTTCTTCTTCTTTCTTCTTCTTCTTCTTCTTCTTCTTTCTTCTTCTTCTTCTTCTTCTTCTTCTTCTTCTTCTTCTTCTTCTTCTTCTTCTTCTTCTTCTTCTTCTTCTTCTTCTTCTTCTTCGATTCTTCTTCGCATTCTTCTTCTTCTTCGCATTCTTCTTCGCATTCTTCTTCTTCTTCGCATTCTTCTTCGCATTCTTCTTCTTCTTCTTCGCATTCTTCTTCTTCGCATTCTTCTTCTTCTTTTCTTCTTCGCATTTTCTTCTTCTTCTTCTTCTTCGCTTCTTCTTCTTCTTCTTCGCATTCTTCTTCTTCTTCTTCTTCTCTTCTTCTTCTTCGCTTCTTCTTTCTTCTTTTCTTCTTCGCATTCTTCTTCTTCTTCTTCGCATTCTTCTTCGCTTTCTTCTTCTTCTTCTTCTTCTTCTTCTTCCTTCTTCTTCGCA
>JAPXFY010004119.1:0-7500 GCA_030674185.1 Monoplex corrugatus | reverse complement strand
TCTAATACATGGCAGACATCTTGCATATGTATATGTATGAACTATGACCTGAGAGAACAGAGTCACATGATCGACAACCTAAAACTAATATCCATCACGTGCGTGGCATCATATCTCGAATGTGTCCATATTCTGTCTTATCTCCTGGTAAGCCTGGAAGCGCATCTTTCCCGCGCGTGCGTCTGGTTGTTCCGACGGCTAGATCTAGGCCTATCCCACAATTTTTTCGCACAATTTCCTCAGCAGTTTTTGTCGTCCAGAGTGACGGTAAAGAAGAGTTCAACACGCCTCTTTCGATCATACGACTCTATTCCTTCAGGTCATGGTCGATACATATACATAAGCAAGATGTCTGTTGCACCAACCAAACCATCAACCAGTCACTGGCCGTGTTTGATTTGAGATGTTGTCGCACGTACTGCTGAAGTGATTTACTTAAAGTAGATTGATTCCGTCCTTTCACCATCTTGTATATTATGATGTCAAATGACGCTGGTCTGCTTTGTGACGTCAATTCTTCTCTTTCTACATTCTAAACAAATCCGAACTGCCTGGATGGATTCTATTACGAGTTAAACAAGAATACTTCTTTTCATCGATCGAAGCGAAAACAATCGCCTGTTTGCAAATATATTAATGTAAGTACATGTAAAAACCATTTCAGAATTTACTCATTCTTTTTCACATATTTCTGGATCTGGATAATTTACGCTGCAGGAGCCTTTTCAGGCTATCGTCGTAGCGGGTGGTAGGAGCGCATGGCTTGATTTGAATAAGTAGTCCTCATTTATTTTATGTTATTTTTTTACTATAATAACTTAATTTTTCTTATTTATTTATTTATGAGTGAAAATAACTAATTTAAGTGGTGTTTCAACTACAGTTTCTCTTGAGTTTTTAGAACATGACGTTTAGTTTCTTTGCTGTGTCCGACTGGGTGGGGTGGGTGTAGGGGGGGGGGGAACTACTGCCCCAACGGACACCCCGAGTTCAACTCAAAGATGTCCTGTTTCGGCGCTGCATCTCCCTAGTCGGGTGGGGGGATGGGGGAGGGGGTGGGGCTGGAGGGGGGCTGGAGAGGGGGGGCTGATTTATTTATGGGAGGCAGCTGAGGCCGCTCTGCCTAGTGCTGCAGAAAATGCGGCGACGGAGCGTGCCTGCACTACCTCCTCCTCCAGCTTGTTCCAGTCTTCAACAGTCCTTGTGAAGAAAGAGCATCCATACTGCTCTGTCCTTGTCTGGGGGACTTTGTAGCCACGGCTGTTGTTACATGCGTGTTTGGTGATGATGTTTGTTGCCACGTGGTCTGCATAGGTCTTCATTTTGAGTTTCCTTTTGGTCTTATCCACTGGGGTCAGGTATTTTTCTGGTGGTAGGGCTGGAACCTGACCTTCTGTTATTTTAAATAGTGTTACCAGCCTTTGGTGTGTCCTTCGCTGCTGCAGAGAGGGCAGACCAAGCTCTTGGAGCATCCTGGTGACGCACCCTGGTTTTTGGGACTTGTAATCTTGCTTTATGAAGCGTGCTGCCCTTCTCTGTACTCTCTCCAGTCTATCCTGATCTTTTGCCAAGTACGGGTCCCATACAGTGGCTCCGTACTCCAGGGCAGACCGCACTAGAGAGATGTAGGCTGTACGGCGGCACTCTTGGGGACAGCTGCCCAAGTTACGACGGAGGAATCCTAGTGTAGTGTTTGCCCTCTTGCAGATGTTTGTTATGTGCGTGGACCACTTTAAATCTGCCGATATTTGTACTCCCAGGTATGGATTTTGCTCTACATGTTGGAGGATCTCCTCATCAAGCTTGTAGTAGAAGGATGAGCGGTTTTTGGTTGGTAGGACGTAACATTTTTTGGCATTAAACCGCATTCCCCATTTTTTCGCCCATTCCTCCAGCTTGGTGAGGTCTCCTTGGAGCAAGGTATGGTCCTGGAGCTGGCATATCTCCCGGTACAGTAAGCAGTCATCTGCGAACAGCCTTAATTTTGATGTACTGCTCACGACCTCAGGCAAGTCATTGATGTAGCACAAGAAGAGCAAGGGACCAAGAACTGTGCCTTGGGGTACACCAGACATAACGGCTGTTTCTTCTGAGGTTTCCCCTTCTAGGACCACTCTCATCGTTCTTTGTGTCAGGAATTTTCAATCCACCTGTGGACTGGGCCTGCTATCCCGTAGTGTTGCAGTTTGTGGAGGAGCTTTTTATGAGGTACAGTATCAAAGGCCTTATTGAAGTCCAAGATCACAACATCTGTTTGCGTTCCTTCGTCATTTGACTTTAGTAGGTCGTGCATAGTTGTGAGCAACTGCGTTTCACAGGAAAATCCTTTCCTGAAGCCGTGATTTTTATCGGTAAGGATTTGATGCTTGTCCAGGTGTTCTTGGATATGGTGGCTGATGACATGTTCTAAGATCTTACACGCCACAGATGTAAGGGACACTGGGCGATAATTTTCAGGTCTGTTTTGGTCTCCTTTTTTGAATATGCAACTTATGTTTGCAGTCAACCAGTCTTCAGGAAGCTGACCAGTGTCCATTGAGTGGTTGTAAATGCAGGTCAGGGGTGCTGCTAGGATATCAGCGCAGTTTTTTAAGACTCTGCTGGGACTTTATCTGGACAACTAGCTTTAGATGAGTTTGGGTTTCGCAACAGTTTTGCTACACCTTCCTCTCTGATCGTGAGTTTGTTTATTTGTGGCTGTTTGGGGCCATCCATTTGTGGTGGTGGGGAGCCATCATCTGTGGTGAAGACAGAGCGGAACTGATTTAGTAGGATGTTTGCCTTGGTTTCGCTGTCACTGACCAGGTTTGTTCCTTCCTTTAGTGGGGCCACGCTGATATTATCCTGTCTTCTAGATTTGATGTATTTCCAGAAGGGTTTACTATTGTTTTCCTTCAGTCCATTCTCAATGATGTTGTTTATGTAGTTTTGTTCTGCTTTCCTCATGGCTCTTCTACATTCTTTTTGGCAGAATTTATAATTGGTCCAGTTGTTGCTTTTCTTTGCCCTCTTATGGAGTCTGATCTTACGCCTCAGTAGTTTCTTTATGTCTCTGGACATCCAACGGAGATCATCATTGTTGCGTCTTAGAATGGACGGGACATGCTTCTCTACAGCAGAAAGAATAGCCTCCTTGAATGCTACCCACAGGCTGTTCACGTGATCTCCTTTTTCTTTCATAGAGTAGACCTTCTCTTTGAGCCCACTTAGGTCCCTGCCCATCTCGTCCCAGTTTGCTTTGTAGAAGAGGTGACATTTTCTTGGTTTTTCTTTTGTCCTACGTGGTCTGGTGTCGAAATCCGCAATCACGGCATCATGATCGGAGCACCCAGGGATGGAAGCGGTGTACTTTGCCAAGGATGGATTTGTACAAAAGAGCAAATCGAGCGTATTTCCAAGCCTTGTGGGTTGGTTGTGGATTTGCGTCAGTTGGGCGTTGATAGTTATGTCCACCAGTTCTTCCTGTACAGCTCGGTCTGGTGCTCCAGCAGGTACTGTACATGTTTCCCAGTTGATGTCAGGACAGTTGAAATCCCCCGCTAGGAGGACCTGTCCACCTCGTTTGTTCTTGCTGATCTTGGTCAGAATACGGTCAAGTTGTTCAAGGTCTGCCTGTGATCTGTCCGGCATATAAAAACAGCCCACGAGAAGATCTCGGTTTTCTTTTAGCTGAATCTTGGCCCATATTGTCTCGCAATCACCTTCCAACTTCGTGTCATCAGTTGATATCAATGACTTGTGGACTAATATGAATGCATCGCCTCCAAGGGTCCCGCGGTCCTTCCTATAAACTTCATACGTCTTTGGAAACACTTCTGCCGACAGATTGTTTTCTTGTAACCAAGATTCTGTGCCACAGACTATGTCAGGTTTAATATAGTCAAGAAGTGCCGCAAACTCTGCTCTTTTGTTTACGATACTTTGGCAGTTTATATTTAGGAGCCTTAGGTTTTGTTTCCTTGGAAGGTTGTAGATGCTTGTGCTGCTACTGTCATTTCTTGATGACGCTCGTCTTCTCTCTTTGTTTCCATCCTGTAAGTGTGACTGGTGAATTGACGGACCGGAATGTGTACTATCTTCGCGTTTTATGCTGTGATGACTAAGTCTCTTTGGGGCTGCTCTTTACTGTAGGACTGAAAACACTGGCCTGAATGGAACGAGTCGATACTACTGTTCAAGTCCATCAAGGGGAAATAGTAGTTTGAAGCATGACTATCGTCCAAAAAGCAGCTCCGGAATGTGAAAGACCCACAGTTCATGCTGTCGCATTTAAAACATGCCCATGAGACATTTGTTCTGGCCAGCATGTTGAGGTCAGCAGCACAAAGTTCCAGACATTCCCTGTGATACCACACACTGCAGTGGTCGCATGCAACCGCTGACGTTTCAACATTTTGTTGGCACATTCCACACGGGTAGAAATCCTTGCAGTTTGGCCCTGGATTTTGCGAGACATCATTTGACAAAAGAATGATCAAAAGAATCAATGCACTGACCTGTCTTTCCTGCACGCTTTCCTTCAGGGCTCTCTTTATGTTACCTCTTGCAACAAGTGGACCTGGCATTTTCCAACTGGGTGAGTCTGCATGTGATGTGCTTACAAGCAAGTTGTAATCAACACCCACATGAATATTCCATCTTTGATTTGTAACGAAGTCGTTCTGTTCTAAACTGGAATTCTGCAGCGTGGTTTCTTGAGAATAGATGGTTTAAGCATTATGCTTCTCGAGCTTGCTGTCCGATATGATGAAATAAGCTTACCTATCATTTAGATTCACAGGATCTGAACCCACAACCTTGTAAACGTCAATCCGTTACGCTAATCACTACGCCACTGTGACTTGTAAATGCAGTAACGGTTTCTATTGTATAAACGGAAAGCTGACGATGATAATGGCGACGACACCACAACAGAAATAAAATAAACTTCGCCACAGGGCACATGTTTCAGTTTTTGCCTGTAAGTCTGTAGATCTACATCTACAGACACAGGCACCAAGACCTATGCCGCTTCTCTCTGCTGTTGTGTTCCTCCTCTCTTACTTATTCTGGATGTAGCCACCTGAACGAGCTGCAATGGTGTATATTTAACTATAACACTTGATTTATCATTTTCTCGTTCATTTTTTAAGAATTCACGAATCAGTTATTCGAACACAGCCACTAAACCACTGCGACCATCAACTGTCGTCTGCCATGATTCATCACCGACCTTTCATTCCCGTTTCCACGTCTGTATGAACTTGTATTTAGCTTCTTCTTGCGTCTTGCTTGAGGATCCCACTTCTGTCACCATGTCGGATTGCTAATAATTTATAATTACAATATTTATATATAGCGCAAAATCTTGATAAAATCAAATCTAAGCGCTGAAGCAGACACACACGCAAGCACGCACGCACGCACGCACACACACGCACGCACGCACACACACACACACACACACACACACACACACCCACACACACGCATGGCTATAAATGGGGAGAAAGAATAAAAGCAATAAAAGCAAGAATAAAAGCAATGGAAAATTATAGAGAGCATAGCATATACAATTATATATTATAACCATGTGATTCCTCCGAGCGGAGACAGGCTGCAGAGGGGGGGGGGGGGGGTGTTGAGTGAGGTTAGGATTTTATGCGGAGGAGAAAAGGTGAGTTTTGAGAGCGGACTTGAAGACAAAAGTAGGTTGCTGACGGACTGAGAGAGGAAGTTTGTTCCAGGAGAGTGGACCAGAAACAGAGAAGGCTCGTGGACCATAGGTATTGAGCTTAGTGCGTGGAAAGCGAAAAGTCAGAGGATCAGAGGCAGAGCGGAGGGTACGTGAGGGAACATAGATCTCAAGTAGGCTTGACAGGTAATCGGGGGCTGCGTTATTGAGGCTTTTGTAGCACATGGTGTCTAGTTTGTACTGTATGCGCTTTGATACAGGGAGCCAGTGAAGTTGTGCCAGGAGAGGAGATATGTGGTCAGCTTTTTTCTTTTTGAGTACAAGGCGTGCAGCATTGTTTTGAATGCGCTGTAGGATGTGAATGGTGGAGGCAGGAAGACCAGACAGGAGTGAATTGCAATAGTCAATGCGAGACATTATGAAGGAGAGAACGAGTTTTGCAGTTGTTTCGACAGAGAGATACTTCCTGATCAGCCTTATACGATGGAGATGATAGTAGCAGGATCTGGCAGTTTGAGAAACAAAGTTGTTCATGGAGAGGGTAGAGTCAATGCAGACACCAAGGTTTTTAGCTGAATCAGAAATTGGGACTGATGTGTTACATAATGGGAGAGAAAGAGGAGGCAGCTGAGAAAGTTTCTGACGGGTGCCAATGAGGATAGCTTCTGTTTTGTCGTCATTAAGCTGAAGTCTATTGTGTGGTCATCCAGTTCTTAATGTCCGAGTAACACTCAGTGGTGCGAGTCAACAGGCGCTGTATATTATCAGGTGAGTCACTGTCTTGAAGTTGGGTGTCATCAGCATAGAAGTGGTGTTTTATAGAATGGGAGTTGATGATGGTGGACAGGGGGGAGGTGTAAAGAGTGAAAAGAACAGGGCCAAGGACAGATCCTTGTGGAACACCACAGGTCAGGTATGCAGGTTGAGAGTAAGTGCAATTGATGAGAACGGTTTGTTTTCTGTTTGATAGGTATGAAGTGAACCAAGACAGAGCAATGTCAGAGATGCCAAAAGTATGATGAAGTCTAGAAAGGAGAATACCATGATCAATGGTATCAAAGGCTGCAGACAGATCAAGGAGTGTGAGGAGAGAGACTTTGCCAGTATCAGTTGCAAGGAGGAGATTGTTGAGAATGTGTAGTAGGGCAGTTTCAGTGCTATGGCGCTGGCGGTAGGCTGACTGGAAAGGATTGAGGAGATTGTTGGCAGACAGGTGAGAGTTCAGCTGGTTGAGGACGACTTTTTTTTGCCGTGTGCTGGGAGGAATTACCTAGAAGTGTCCATAGGCAGGCTTTTAAACCCCATTTGACAATTCATCAATTTGGCATCTGGTCACAACAGGAAAGCTGGAGGGAAGGAGAGCACCAGGTAGACCTAGGGAGAAAATATTGGATGCACTTGCGGGGTGGCTGAAGACGGAGAAGGTGGAAGATGTACTTGCAGAGACAAGGGACAGATTCGTAAGGAGGGCCATGATCGCCAATGCCATGCGGCAGGGCACATGATGATGATGATGATGATGATGATGATGATGATGATGATGATGATGATGATGATGATGATGATGATCACTGCTACAAATGTTTCAACTGGAATAGATTCTTGCGCTTATTTCTGGATTCATTGTGGCCATATCTGGTTTTGTCTAAATTTAGCCTGTAAAAGGTCATTTAAAAACCCTCTGCAGTGTTTATTTTGTTTCTTATTATTTCAATGGAAAAGACGCTACGCACTCCAGAAAAATCTTTTTATCTCATTGGTAAAATAGTAATTCCTGAATCAGAATAACTACCAGCGTTCAAGCGATTTGAAAAAAACAAAACAAA
>JAPXFY010004118.1:12500-19119 GCA_030674185.1 Monoplex corrugatus | reverse complement strand
GAAATTTTTAAAGTAAACGGCACCACTCTTTACTGAATGTTCAAACAAGATGTATTTACACATAGAAAGAAAGAAACACAAAACGAAAGAAGGAACTGATGAAAGAAAGAACAGGCACAAGAAATAAAAATCATTTATACGTTGCTGAATTAACTGAATGAAAAATAGAAAAATGTAACGAAACTATTCATTCAATCAATAAAAAAAAAATAGCAAACAAAACAAAACAAAAAACAAACAAGCAAAAAAAAAAAAAACCCACAAAAACAAACAAACAACAAAACAAAACAAAACAACAACAAAAAACACAAAAAACAACAACAAAACAAAACAAAACAAAAACACACACGCAGCCAAAGAAACAAAGAAGCCAACCAACTAAGAAACCAAGAAACCAAGAAACCAACCTTCACTAATCAACAATCAACCAGCAATCAACCAGCCAACCAACCAACCAGCCAGCCAACAACCAACCAACCAACCAACCAACCAACAACCAACTAACCAACAACCAACAACACACGACGAAACGAACAAACGAACAAACGAACGAATGAACGAACGAATGAACAGACAGACGAACAGACAGGCAGACAGACAGACAGACAAACAAACAAACAAACAAACAAACAAACAAGAAAACCACTGTTTGAATACTTTGATATCCCAATATGCGATGTAATTATGTCCATGTACATGCGATTCGATAGAATCGAAAGAAAAAAACAACAACAAAAAAACAGAAAAATGCCTAACATATTTTGTGCAGCGTTTAATGAACTTAGAAATGACATTTTCTTGCATTTGAGTCCTTTTTGTTTTCTTTTTCGTTTGAATTACTTTAGAAAATCTGGATCACTTTTGTATTTTTTTGTTTTGTTGTAGTCGTGTTTTAATGTTTAACTTCTTTCAGTCTCTTTTTCTTTCTTTCTTTCTGTTTTTACATTTCGTCTGTTTTGCTTTCATCTTTTCTCTCTCTCTTGTTTTATCCCATTTCAGGTGCTCTTCTTTGCAGTATTCTTCTAAAGACATTAATCAGTTAGTTGTAAAACAAAAGAGTTAAGCATGCCAATTTGTTATTATGATGCAGAAATATAAGCAATATGAAAAAGTTGTTCATGGTTTTTGGTGTTGTTGAGTACAAGACAGGAGTGCATGTGACATATCACTCTTCAAAGCTAGTCCATATTACACACACACACACACACACACACACACACACACACACACACACACACACCACACACACACACACACACCACACACACATTTTGGGCGGGGTGTTTTTTGTTTGTGTTTTGGGGGGTGGTGTGTGTGTGTGTGTGTGTGTGTGTGTGTTTGGTGTTGTGCGTGTGTTAGTGGGGGTGTGTGTGGTTTGTGTGGTGTGTGTGTGGGTGTTTGTGTTGGGTTGTGTATTTGTTTGTGTGGGTGATGATTTGTATGTGTTGGGGGTTTCTTTTTGTGTGGTGGGTGTGTGTGTGTGTGTGTGTGTTGTTTTGTGTGGTGTGTGTGTGTGTGTGGTTTGTGTGTGTGTGGTTGTTTGTGTGTGTGTTTGTGTGTGGTTTTTTAGTGTGTGTGGTGTGATTTTTGTGGGGTGCGGTGTGTGGGTGTGGGGTGGGGTTTTGGGTTTGTGTGTGGGGGTGTGTGGGTGTGGGTGTGTGTGGGTTTTGTGTGGTGTGTTGTGGGGTAATGGTGTGTTTTCTTATGCGTGTGGTGGTGTGTGTTGTTTGTGTGTGTGTGGGGTTTTTTGTGTTTGTGTGTTTTGTGGTTGTGGGGTTGGTGTGTGGGTTGTGTGTGTGTGTTGTTGGTGTGTGTGTGGTGTTTTGTTTTTGCCAACATCTAAAAGAACAAAATATAACCCAATTGTCTTTTAAAAAGATGAAAATTTTAACCCGATTGTATTTTCTTATCTTTTTGGGGAAATTTGGTTTTGGGTTGGAAAATTAAGTAAAAACAAGTGTATTAATATTAATTTTTATTCTTTTTTCCCCTGTAGTTTAAGTTTTAGGGGAAAAAAAATTGGTTAAAAAAGAGAAACAAATAAATTTTTACAAAAAAATTTCAATGGTTTTTGTTTGGTTTGGTTTGATTTTAGTCAAAATGGATTTAACCAAACTTTTAAAAAGAAATCGAAACTTTGAGATTCAAAAATTTTTTTCTTTGTCAATTGTTTGGGAAAAAAAAGGCCAGTTCCCAAGAAAAATTAAATTCGTTTAATTTTTTTTCCCGGGAACATCAGAATGTATGTGTGTTTTAAACTTTATATATGGGGTTTGTTTTTCTTTCATCTAATACTGTAGAAATTGATATTCTGTTTCAGTCTTTGTGTTGCCTACTGAAAGGGACAGAAAAAATTATTTTTGTTGTTTTTGTATTTTGTATAGATTTTTTTTGTTGTATTTTTTTCCCCGTAATGTTTTGAAATATTTGAACCGGTTTCAAAGTTTTAATTGTGTCAAAAAATGCTAATGAAGCAGGTAAAAAACAAAACCCCTGAAAACCAAAACACCACACCACACACCACAACATAAAAAACCCCACAAAAAACACGCACGCAGCACAGACACACACACACACAAATTACACACATACCCAATAATGAATTTATGATATAAAAAACACACAAATACAACATGCGCAAGGTGGCAAAAACAGACAGCCAAAAAAACAAACAACAAATTACAATGAAGACAGAAAAGGAAGATAGAGAGAGAAGGGGGGGGGGGGAGAAAAAAAAACAATGAGAAGAATAAAAAACGAAACACAAAATGTTAGTTAAAAAAAAAATTTTTTCGTTTTTTCTTAATCTGGTGTACATAAAGCAAACGCCCCAAGTTAGAAGTCATTGTTTAAAATCTATGCGTGTATAAGACGGAGAGATTTCATTCGAGTCCTAATTTTTTTTATAACATTGAGGTTGTGTTGGCAGGTTGTCCTCGGAAGTTCCTCTCCTTACATTTCCTGTTGGGTTTCCCTTAAAAAAATCAATGAGGAAACAGTGGTCTGTTGATACAGAGACCCCAAAAATTTTGAATGAACAGGGGAAAATTTAAAGATGTTTTTTGAGTAAAAAGCCTAATTGTATCGACTGAAGTGAAAGAAAACTAACTAAGTTTGGGGGAAAAGGAAAAACGGAGGGGAATCGTTTGTGTTGTGTTGAATGGCCCAGAAAACCCCGCCGTTAAAAGCCCCACAATGAAGTTAGTTTAGACAAAAAGGATTAGATTGATGTTTGGCGTTTGGGGCTTTTAAAGGAAAATGAGAAAAAAAAAGTAGACCCTGAAAGAAATGGTCTGTAAATACTTTAAGTTCCAGCTTTTAAAAAGGGGATGTTGATGGGAAATCTGTTTTATTTAAATAGAAATCTTGTCAGTTTTGTGGTTCTTTTTTTTTCTTCTTTTCCCCGTCCGCTTTTTGATTTCTTGTCTCTTTTTTTGTTATGTCTTGGTTGTTTGCCTTTTTGGGCGTTTGTTTGTGTTTTGTTCTACTGTTTTCTCTTCTCTTTTCTTTTCTCTTCTTGTCTTTTGTTGCTTTTTTGCTTCCTTTTTTTTTTTTTTCTCTTGTCTTTTTGTCTTCTCTCTGTTTTCTCGTTTTTTTCCTTTCCCCTTCTCTGTCTTTGTTTGTGTTTGGTTGTTGTTGTTGTTTTTTCTCTCTTTTCCCCTTGCGCTTAACAAAAGCAACTATATTCTCATTTTACAAGACTTAAAGTTTATTTGAAGATGTTTTTTTTTTTAAATTTCTTTGCAGAACAGGGAGCAGGAGTGAAAACTTTATGTGTATTTGATGAACGTTTTTCCCCATTGTTCTGTAGGTTCAATTCCCTTGATTAGCTCTTGTTGCAAACTAAAGTTACCAAGGTTTTTGGGAGTGTGTTTGTAAAAAGAGAAGGATTAGAAGCCTATCGCCCAAAAAAAAAAAACCCAAAAAACAAAAAAAAATAAAAAGTGGGTTAGAATTAAAAAAGAGATCAAATTTTTTCTTTCCCCAAAGGTGAAAAAAATAAAAAAGCAAAAGGGCAAAAATGCCCTTTTTCCCCCGAAATGATAAAAATCTTGATTAAAAGGTAAAAAAACAAATATAATAAAAGAGTGAGAGAGGAGAGGGAGAGGGGGAGGAGAGAAGAGAAAAGAGAGAAAAGAGAAAGAGAGACAGGGGAGAGAGAGAGAAAAAGAGAGAGAAGAGAGAGAAAGAGAGAGAGAGAGGGGGAGAGAGCAAAAAAAGAGAAAGAGAGACAGGGGAGGAGAGAAAGAGAGGGGAGGGAGAGGGGAAAGGGGGAAAGAGGGGGGAGGGAGAGAGAAAGGAGTTTGGGTTATCATCACCCCATGAGAAGAAAGATTTTTTAATAAATAGAAAATATCATCAACAAAAACAAATAGCGTTAAGGCTTTCACATTAAATTTCCTACCCAAAAATTTTTTTATTAAACCCTTCCATAAACAATACAATATTTTCAAAAAGAATAAAGTTCTTTTTCCCTTTTTCTGGTTGTACCATTTTGGTAACTTTGGAAAAAGAGATGACTGTCGAGTTTCAAAATTCAGTAACGGTCCCGGGGAAACGAAAGGGAAAGGGAAGAGGAGAAAAGCCAAGTGGTGTAAAAATTTTTTTCGCAGATCCAGATTTCCTCGGTTTGGTGTTGGTGTAACCTTTTTACTGCTCCTCCCCTAATGCGCCCCATGCCTCTCCCTTTCAAAGCGTGAAATTTGTGCTTGAACAAGGGGCACTGGAAGTTTTTACAGTGGTTTATCATTGCTCCCCCAGTCAGACGCAACCCTGCAATCCTTGAATAGGGCAAGGGATGTGTTGAGTTGGCGAGCAGGAAAATTTAAAAGTGGACAAGAAATTTATTACTTTTGGGAACCCCTTTATCGTCTCAGTAGTATTTTTACATTTATTGTTCAGAACTTACTGTCAGTTCCTTTGCGTGAGGAAAATCGATAATTTATGGATTTCTTCACAATTCTGTGGCTGATGTATTTAGTTGATGTATTTTATTATTGTAGTTTGGGATGTCTCTTCCCCCCCCCTCCCCCGTTTGTTTTCAAAGTTCTTTTTTTCTTCTTTTTTTTTTGGTTTTAGTTTTGAATTAAATTTTCTTTAAAAAAATTTTTGTGGAAATATGGAATATTGTTTGTCTTTGGGTTTAGTTGTAGTTTGTGTGAAAGATGGGATGTATTTGTTTTAATAGTTATCGTTTTGTTTCTTAGGTTTTGTAAAGGCACGATATGATTTGTAGGGAAATTTAATTTTTATCTCGTTCTTTTTTATATTTGTTTCGATTAGTTTTTTTGTTCTTTGGGTTTTTTAGTCGTTTAAAATTTTTGTGTGTAAAATAAAAAGGTAGCGTGAAGGCCCCAATGGGATATGTTATATTTTGGTAATAAGGATTCTGAAGCCCGTAGTAAAAAGTCTTCAGTACGAGCATGCTAAAAGTTGTTTCCAGGTCGGTTACATTGCCCAGTTATTGAACCCGTAAAGGAGTCAAGTAAAGGGGCCCCACGGTCGATTGAGAGCCAAAGTTGTAAAAAGTTTAAAAAACCCATAATTTTGTTGTTTTTTTTGTTTTTTGTTTTTTTGTGTGTTTTGAAAGGTTGGTGGGGTTGCATTGGGTTTTAAAGACCAAACCATAACTTTTTTTGATAAACATGATGGTGGATCAATGTTGGATAGAACACTACCATTTACAACTAAAAGATGAAATTTCCAGACCAGTCAATAAACCCCGGTGGTGGAAAAACTCTGCATCTTGCTGCTTGAATATATGGCTCTGATGTTGTTTGGAAGATAGTTCTTTTGCGTTGCCCAACTTAGCATTTCCATAGATTGTCACCAAGTCCCTTGTCAAACATTTTTCTAAAATCTACATGGACAAGATTAAGTTCTTGTTGTGCGTGTCTGTTTTTTTACAAAGTTGTCTTAGTCAAAGATGATATCTATGCGTCCTTTTTCCTGTATGAATCCCATACACGCCTCACTCAAGGAGTTCCTTCTTTTGTCTACATTGTTTTAGGATGTTTGGTATTTTCAAATTGTCAAGTGTGACATTATTTTATATTCCCGGCTCTTTTGCTGTTTTTTTTTTCCCAAATGGGGAAAATACTACAAGTTGACAGTCTTCGTTTTTCCCTTTTTTTGTTGTTTTACTTCATGCTTTTTTTGGAATATTGTGTCAGCCACATGTTTTTTTTTCATGTCTCCACATGCTAGGACGATTTCTGTTGTTCTCCATCTGCTACTCCTGCTTTATTTCAAAGGGTGATTTTCATTTGTGTGTGTCTTAATTTCGAATGGCCCCTTGCCCTGAGATTTGAGATCAAAAGAAAGTCAGTCTTTTTTTTTTAATGAAATGATGAAATAACAGAATATCAATAACAACAAAATAAAGTTTATGGTATTCTCATAAGAACAAATATAATGATACAGAATACATTCCAAACAAACCAAAAAGAAAAAAAGTTGACTCCGCACTAATGATCCCCTGGCAGTTGAAAACCATGAATGCAGGACATTTTCCGATGCCCCTAGAATGAATCATTGGAGAGATAGGTTGATTTCCCAAGTCGCTCCCTTGAAGACCAGTTAGTAAACGAACAAAAAAAAAATTGGCCTGCAAGGTAAG